>ML833394.1:51551-70887 GCA_009831015.1 Picea engelmannii
CCGATATAAATTAAATTTCCTTAAGTTTTAAAATTATTGTCCATTTAAAAGATCATTTGAAAAAGTGTTTGAAAACTTATGTTTATTTAGATTTTTATCATTCTTGGTCCAAAAATGAACCATAAAGGCATCGCGAATTCATCAGAGATGAAATTTTTACTTTAGGAAATTTATAAAATGCAAAAACTCGAAGATACAAGTCTTTTATCCTTTAAGAATAAAAAATTCCAGGTCTGTTTCAACACCACCTTTATGTTTTTAGTAAATAGATTAGGCTGTTAGTTTTTTTGGTATCAAGTAAAATCTGGGAGGTTGCATCCCCCACATTTTTTGGAACAGATTGGATGTTATCAACAGGAAACATTTTGTTCATGAACCTATATAAGCATGTTATTTTGTAAACTTGAAGCCATCTCTGCCTGGGGAAAAAACTATGGATTTCTGACTCACAGACTTGAATAGAATATGATATTTTCCACAGATTTAGCTTCTCCATATCGTGTTTTTTATTCAAGTCATGATTATTTCGATTTGTAATTAGATTATGATTGCTTTAGCTATCGTGGTTTATTGCAGATTGGTATGATAAAAAAAATTATATGTTATCCTTGTTTTATGTCCCATATTTAACATACAGTAATTATTTTGTTCAAACTTGAGATTAAGAGATTTATATTCATCATTTGTTGAACATTTATACACAAGTTTTCACAGCAGGATTTATCTCAATGTGGCCACTTGTGAAATTATAAGATTGTTGTTACTATATCTCTTATATGTTCTATCATTCGGATTCAATCATTACTGCTTCACGTTTACAAGAAGCATTTGTAGGATTTGTTGCGGGTTTGCCTCATCAGACAGCGAGATTGGATGCTATACATAGGACGAATATGGGATGCGATAACAGGTTAGTTTGTTAGTTTTATTTCATTAGTTTAATGAATACAGAAATTTCCTGCAGTCTAAACATATTCTACTATTTGTTATCTCTATTTTCAATTAGACAGTTTCTTATTCCATTTCTTGTTTATAAACATTATAAAAAAAAAAAAAGATTGAATGATAGCTTTGTTGTTGTTTAATAAATCAATCCATATTCGATTTTCGCGGATTTAGATTAAAATTCACATTTTGTAAATGTTATATATATATATAACATATATATATATATATATATATATATATATATATTAGAAATAAAGTCATTTGTATATATTATACAAACAATGAGTAGACTTATGTTATAAATATTATTTAGTAAACTGTAAATATATATTAGATCTGTATATAGTTTTCAGCGAGTGTTATTCATTAAGTTATTTTATCTTCTTTATCTTTGTTTCTCGCTTTCTTAGGACTTAGATTGGCTAACAGAGTCGCTAAACCCGTTGGAGTGGATCAATCCAAATGGATTAGGTTAAGTAGACAACCTCGGACCGGATTCACTCCTCCAATTGACGAGCGGTCAATTTCGCCCGTCAATAGATAGTTATTTTCTTATGATTACAAATAAGATTTACTTTCATACCACAATTATCATAGAATAAATATACACTAAAAATCTCAACTATAAAAATTCAGTGGAAATAACAAGATCTAGAAATATTAACCATGCACAGTAGACACAAGAACACAATAGTTTATCCTAGGAAACCCAACCTTGGGAGAAATCCCAACAACATTTCTTATAGAGTAGTTTAGTCCAAGATGCAGAGAAAGTCCTTTCCAAGCCTAGTTCCTCCAAGAGCTAGCGCCTCAATAATATAACCAAGAACAACCAAGAATATCCTTCCCCCATGCCTAGCACCTTTCCAAAAGATAACACATAAGTAAAGAGACCAAGAACTGCAGCTAGCATGAGACAAGTGGCATGAAGCAACTGCCTAGTGCGCATTAGATGAGGAGATAATTGTGTGTCATAATGAAATGAACTGGCCTCTATTTATACTTGTCAAATCACCTGTCTTTTCATGTGGGGCCAATTTCTCTTCTTGGATATTTGATTTTACTTTATTTCTTTATGTCTTTTACTTGTGGAGGATGACTTCTCTTTTGTGGTCTTCAATTTATTACTAGGACTTCTTTAATGGTGTAGATGGGTCTTCTTGTACTTTCTTGTGGAGAATGACTCCCCGAAGTTACAAAACTTCAACACTCCCTCTCAACGAGGGAGGCATTCTCCATACTTGGATTTCTTCTATCATAGAAAGGTTGTCTTTGATCCTAGTTTATGTAGTCTTCTATGGAATGCACCCAGTTGTTGTATACTTCTCCCACATAACACCCAATTTATGTATGCTTCTCCCACATAGAACCTCGTGTCTCCAACGGTCCTTGTCAAGTCACATGATCAAGAATAGAGACCACACCTGGGTCATTCTTCTTAGCCAAGTCAGCCTGGATATATGAGAATAATTCTCGATGCTAATACACAAATAACATCAACACCCTAGGCCGCTCTCCTTAACCAAGTCAACATGACCATCGGAGGAGAGTGCCCAATGCTAATACATGGAGAAGATCAATTCCATGGACCATTCTTCTTAGCCAATTCATCATGGCCATTGGAGGAAAATGTATGTCCAATGTAGATGTACCTTGAGTCTTCATCGGTCCTTGATCAAGGATAAAGAATACGCCTAGGACATTCTTCTTAGCCAAGTCAGCATAGCCATAGGAGAAGAATGTACCATTCTCCTTAGCCAAGTTAGCATGGACATCGGAGGAGAATGCCTGCCATTTTCCTTAGCCAAGTTAGCATGGACATCAAAGGAAAATGCCAGCCCAATACTACCATATGGAGAAGCATCAACACCTCGATTATTTTTCAGTCCTTTTCAAGTTATCATGATCAAGGATAAAGACTACACATGGGTCATTATCTTTAGCGAATTCAGCATGGCCATCGGAGGAGAATGTTTTCTCGGTGTTTCCCAAACCATAAACACTTTCTCTCAGTGAGGAATTCCTTATGCATTACACCAATCTTGTCTCTAAATAATGGAGACTTATTTCTCCCATATACATCATGTTTCAGATGAAGTCCTGCAAGAATCTTTTGAAGCCACACTATTTTTCTTCTTGTAGTATTGGTTGTGATATACTTTGTCTCTTTTGTACTGAGTGCTACAGAAACCTACTTTCCTGAAATCGTAACTGATCTCAAGCTAAAGAAGCACCCCAAGGTGATCAATCTATCTACTATAGTCCTTTCCCAATCATAATCTGTATATCCCTACAACCTTACTTCACTACCTAAGACATATATGATGCCATATCTGATGCCATATCCGACTGTACCATGAAATTACCTCAACACATGCTTTGCTGCAACCCAATGGTAGTGTCTCGGCTCTACCATTAACTGGCTCAAGGTTCAAAGCAAGCATCCACCCTGGTTTTAACCAAGTACATTAAGGATCCAATCAATTGCATGTACATCATTGGATCCATTAAATAGAATCACTGAAATTCTTCATATTTTCCTCCATAGGTGTATCCATGGACTTGTAGTCCATCATATTGAACCTCATCAATATCCCCTAACTAAGGAAGATCTCATTTGATCTCTGTCACACCTCTAATCCCAAGAAATATTACATCTGGACAAGATCCTCCATATCGAACTATGAGGCCAACTCCCTCTATCACTCAAGTAGGATCTTCTATCTATTCTAACTCATTGGCTTCTCCCTCTGTGACTGAGACAAAATCCATATCCCAATCCTCCTGACTGGATACCTACTCTATCAATGTAGCAATATCTAATGAAACAAGTGTATCCTCCCAAAATATCTCACATCTCCTAGAGTCCTCTTCAACTCATGACACTTGTCTATCAATTCTGGAATATGTCTCTCTCCCCCCTGCATCTGAGGGGGAACTCCCTCTGAATGATCGGTTCTCCCATTGAGCCAGTTGAATCTCTCTAAGTCTAGGCTCACTCTGAGTTTGCATGCTTCCTTTATAACTCGACTCCTTCTAATCATGTACAACCTTTGGAGACATCTACTCTCTCCTACAGTTTCTAACTTCCTCTAAAGTCTAATCTCCAATGAACTGTACTTGGAGCCTACTCCTCCTTACTGGATCCTGAGGGATGAATCCCTCTTAAATATGGCTCCCTATAAGCTAGTAATTGGTGGGGCCATATAACTCACCATTGTTGGAGCCACCTACTCATCCTCATAATTGTGACTCTATGTAACTCAAGAAAATCTAAGTATCATGAAGAACTACATGTCTCACTGCATCCTACAAAGTATCATGAAGCCATGTTGACCTCTACCTAGTCATTGTCACATCTTTGGGTAGATCCATTGGCCCTTCTGGATCTATCAACTCTTCATGATGATATGAAGAGTGAACAACTGAACTATACGATCATCCTATAGAGCCTTCTTCTCCTCACTATCAATCTTTGTGTGGGACACTCATGTATACCACAAAAATATCCTTATTTCCAAAAGGTTCTAACTTCTTCTTTTTCTCCTTCGGTGTATGGATGTATATTGTCATGTATACAACTCCATGTCTGGATAGCCTGCTCCATGTCTCAAACCAGAGACCATCAAACATTTTTCCTCCTGCAATCGTCGTTATAGCTCCCTCTCAGAGTTATCACCTGTGACCTGCCTGGAACAAGAACATGAACAAGAACAAGAAAAAGAACAGGAACAAGAACAATCATCACTACAACTCCCTTTCATATCTATCACCTATAACATGCCCAAGACAAGAGCCAAAACAAAAAAATAAAAGAACAAGAAACAAGAACAACACTATTCTAGTGTTGTGACTGATTATTCCTCCATGGTAACCTACCCGAAACAAAAAAAGAACATCTCCATGGTAACTTCCATGGAATTTACAAGTTAACTTGCATAGGAGAAACACAACAACCAATAACATCTCCTAGAAGAGATCAATTTCATCTTGTAAATAAGTGCATCATCAGTACTAAACAATGAGCATTTACATGATGATCATCATACCAAAAATACTCAAGTGTTACTAAACATTTATTAGAAAAATTGCTCATCAATAATATAAATCTAAAGATTGTTGTCCCAGTTACAACATTTAGTTAAGATGAAACAACATAAAAATATCAAACCTGATATGAAAACCTGGAATATTGTTGTTGTTGTTTCGTTTGATTTTGAGTTCATATACTGTGGGAGACATCACTAGGGCTTCCTCCAACTTTTGGGCTTCCTCTGAGTGTTCTAGATCCAATATCCCTTTGGATCTATTGTCACTGCTTGGGCAAAGGTCCTTTTGCCAAGTTTACATCTCCTGCAAACACCGTCATGATATGTTTTATATACAAGTGCATTCCTCTGAAATTTGTAGAACCATACAGCTTGTCATGTAATTTTAGACAATACATTAGCTCAACAAGAAGAAGTTAAAAATATGAATCATAAGGTTCAGTGTCCAAGAAAATGTCAACAAGCCTGAAACCCTAAAATTTCAAATTTGACAGATTGTCAATATGAGGAGTGCAGTAGGTGTGCTAGGGAAAGGCAAGATGGTCTATGCTAAAATTGTTCCCAACTCATCCCAATAATTTTCTCAACGAGCTTTACATAATGTTGTTGCAACTGTTGTAGTGTGTTTTAGGGTAAAATTTCAACTTTCACCGAGTTGCAATTTGAGACCACCATGAGGTGCGCTAGGATTGGGCGAGCTGACCTATGGAAAAATTAATATTATTTTCCTCCAATAAATTTCTCAACGAGCTTGACAAGTTCATTTACGTGCAGCGACAATTTTTTGTGTTGCGGCAAACAAAAATTGTGCAGTGGAAATATTTCAACAAAGCTCTGATACCATGTTGATTTTTTTTTATTCTCAGATATTGATAGTTATTTCCTTGTGATTACAAACAATATTTACTTTAATACCACAATTATTTTAGCATAAATATACACTAAAATTTTCAACTATAACAATGCAGCGGAAATAACAAGATCTATAAATATTAACCATTCACAGTAGACACAAGAACACAAGAGTTTATCCTGGGAAACCTTACCTTGGGAGAAAACCCAAAAACCTTTCTTATAGAAGATTTCAATCCAATATATTACGAGTACATCACCATAACCAGATCAAAAAGGTAACCAAGAATAACCAAGAATATTTTTCCCCAAATCCTAGCGCCTCAATAATATAACCAAGAACAACCAATAATATTGTTCCCCCAAGCCTAACGCCTCTCCAAAAGATAGTTCATAATTAAAGAGACCAACAACTATAGTTAGCATGAGACAAATGGCATGAAGCAACTACCTAGTGCGCATTAGATGAGGAGAGAACTTTGTGTCATAATGAAATGAACTGGCCTCTATTTATACTTATCAAATCATCTGTCTTTTCATGTGGGGTAGATTTATCTTCTTGGATATTTAATTTTACTTTATTTCTCTCTTTCTTTTACCTGTGGAGTTTGACTTCTCTTCTATGGTCTTCAATTTCTTCTTAGTAATTCTTTAATGGTGTAGATGGGTCTTCTTTTACTTTCTTGTGGAGAATGACTGCCCGAAGTTGCAAAAATTCAACAATAGCCACTTGGTTCTCCTGACAGAAATGAAAGGGGCGAAATCCTCCTCCCCACCTAAAGTCTGACTTCCTTAATTGGAAGTTGTTGAGTGCCATTCATGCTCCAGGGCCTGCTTCGACTCATCCTCTATCATTGTTGATGACTCCTTAGAATTCCTAGATGCCAAGTTCTCCTCAAACTTAACATGTCTGCTCATAATTTTCTTTTGTTGTGTTTGTATGAAGATCCTATAAGCCTTTGTGGTCTCATTGTATCCCAAAAATATACCCTTATGTCTTGAAGGCTCCAGTTTATTCTTCTTCCCCATAGGCACATGAATGTAGACTGGAAAACCAAATATTCTCAAATGTCTTATCTACGGCTTCACTCCTGAGAATGTCTCCTTCAGAGTCTTGTCCCCCAATATCCTGCAAGGACACATGTTTTGTACATATATTGTTGTGTTTCATTCCTTTTCCTGAAGAAACATGGACGACTTTTGGTCATGTATCATATCCTTGGCAGAATCGATGATGGACAAGTTCTTTCTCTCCACAACCCCATTCTGTCGAGGGTTGTATGAGTGTAATGTACTTGATATGGAACCCTTTGTAATTGTACATATAGGTTGGTGAGTCAATTAGTACCAAGTGTAAATGTATAAACATATAGTCTCGTGAGCCATGGGCACCTGGTTTTGTTGTTGTGTGCATCTGAGTAAATGGGAGAAGAATTGTTATCAACATAGGGTGCGCACATTTTGTGTGTTGTGCGCACCTGGGTAAATTCCCACATTGTACCTTGTTGTGTGCCCTTGGGTAACTGCACGGTAATGACTTGGAATTATGCAGAATTGAGTTATATGTATGATTGTTTATGTATTGAGGTTGGAGATCCTATAAGATTATGAGACTGGTGAGCCTAGACGTAGATAGGACAGTGCACCTATCCATGTAAATATAATCATGATAATTAATATAATATTTCATCACAGTGCGTAGACTGACTCAGATGAAAAGAGATGGGGGGCCAACTCTACTGAAAAAGGGAAAACAAGGGAATATTTTAATAATATTTCTAAAAAGTGTAATGTGGATTTGTTTTTATCCTAAGTTCCCTAGGGTAGGGAATGAGTCACCAAGTGTCTTAAATCTACTTCTAAAGTTGATAAGTGTTAAGTGGAAGACATGCGATATATATTGTTCGCCTTAGTGTATTTTGGGGAAATTATCCATTATTCGGAAGGGAATTGATCTGAGAAAGATCTTGTGAGCAAAAGGGGGCCGGATTGTATGGAAAACCCAATTATTACCTTATCTACACAGAGAATATTTTAGGGAGTTATGGCCTATAATCAGAGTTATTGTTGAGGAGACAGATGGATAGACCGTGATCAGTCTCTCTGGGTGAGAGACTGGTTTTTGTGAAGAGGTTGTCAGACCCACGAGCATACTCTCCAGGTGAGAGTATTGTTGAGATTTGTTTCTTAGTGAATTGAGCATTAGTTGCAAGGCTCAAAGACTTCCTATCTGGCTTGTTGTTGGTAACCCTAGGAAAAGAAGTGGGGTAGTCGAAGGACTGTTGAGCAGAGAAGGGGCACACTTCCTTGGGTGCAATAGGTGTTATCACATATAGTTTTCAAGGGCAGTAGGTCATCCAAGTCCGTGGTATTCATAGGAAGCGTCCTAATCCAGGTGGATATTGGTGGCCATCCACCTTTTCCAACTGGCTCAAAACAGGTTTTTGACAATTTTGGTAATTTATAAATAGACCATTTTAAATAGACCATTTTAAGTTTTTGTAAAGGGGGGGTGTTCTTCAGAAGATGGAGAGCCGAGAGAGTTTCAAGACCAGGGCTCTATAATTTTTCAATTTGTACACCCGTGGGCTTGGATTGTAAATAAATGTTATTGAATATTCCTTTGAATCATTTTTATCAGACCGTCTTCTTAGTTTACACGCTATTTTTGTTTTCCTTCTTGTTTGAATGTAATCTCTTTGATTTATGGGTCCCTGAGGCGATGGAGGATGTGTTGTTATCATGCCCATATTTCATGGTTCGTCATATTTTATTTGTTTTTCTTATTGTCTGGATGTAATCTCTATGATTTATTGATCCCTAAGGCGATGGAGGATCTGTTGCTATCATGCCCATATTTCATGGTTAGTCATATTTTGTCTGTTTTTCTTATTGTCTGGATGTAATCTCTCTGATTTATGGATCCCTGAGGCGATGGAGGATTTGTTGCTATCATGCCCATATTTCATGGTTCATCAGATTTTCTTTGTTTTTCTTATTGTCCGGATGTAATCTCTCTAATTTATGGATCCCTGAGGCGATGGAGGATTTGTTTCTATCATGCCCATCTTTCATGGTTTGCTAGATATTTTATGTTTTCTTCTCGTCTGGATGTAGCATATCTCTGATCTATGGATTCCTGAGGTGGTAGAGGATCTATTGTTATCTTTCCCATCTTTCATGGTTCATCACTCAGACATTTTCTATCTTCTTCTCCTCATCACCACATAAATATTTATGTCTAATAGGCAGTTTAAATGCCTTCCTTATTCACGATACTTATGACTCCATAACCCTATGGCCCCAAATTGATCTGCAATTACTTATGTTATCTTTTCTTCTCCCTGTAGTCTCACTGATCCACCTACTCAAACCATTTTAATCCTTTTACTTTTATTTTGATGGGTATTGTGTTTATCCTCTTGCAGTCTGAGGGTGACTCTTAGTGCTAACATTAATGGCGTCGCTACCGGGGACAGAAGTGAAGATATCTTCCCTGGGAGAATGACAACGAATAGATGCAATTTTAGATGGTGAACTGAAGTTGGACACATTGCTCTGATTGCTCATCTTTCACCATGGAGACTCCATTGTTCAAAAATCTATTAGCGAATCCACTGGTTTGAAATGGAAAATATTTTGTCTCTGAGGTATGCTTTCTGCAATTTTTCAAAGATAGTCGGTTTCCCTAATCCAGTGCCTAGTAGAGATGAATGGGAAAGTAGCCTTCCTAAATTTCAAGGAGAAGAGTGGGAGGAACCAGATGAACACTTGTTGGATTTTCATGATTTTATTCATCAACTGCGTATCATGCACGAGGATGTTCAAAAAAAGATTTTCAGGTAATCCTTAGAGGGGATTGCTCATGATTGGTGTAGATCTCTCCCAGTTACAAGTATCAGCTCTTTGACATACTTTCATGCAGCTTTCAATTCCTTTTGTAAAGAATATTTTCCAACTGAACGTCTTTTTGAGGGATGTTGTAATGAGTTTTCTTTGCTCCATAAAGATTTTGCTAGTCATGAAAGCCCGATTTGTGATGAAGCATTTATTGTAAAAGAAAACATTTACCATGAAGATCATGAGGTGTTGAATGATATTCATTGTGATAGAAATAACATAGAAACGTATGGAATCATATCAGATATATCTATTGTTTTAAATGTTCATGAAGATCAACATCTCTTTTTTGAATATTATGATGATGAAGTTGAGATAGATGATAAGCTAGTTAAAATAACTAGGGAAGATGTCTCTCTGTTTTTTCCTAGCTTTTCATAATTGAAGGAAGATGTTGTTTGTTTCTCTTATGGAGAAAATGAAGAGGATATTCATGTCCTTGAAGCAGATGTTTTGGGAAGCCCTACTTATGATGAAGAAGTTGTTTCAAATGCTGACAAAAAACAACCCATTTTTTATGAATAACCCAGTGAAGATGATGAAGAGCAGAGTTTTTTCATGGCTTCTTTGGATCCTCATAGCATGGTTCTTGTTTATGATAATTATGAACCTGATCATTGGGAGGTCCATGAAAGAGAAAAGGAAGGTATAAATGTGCAACTCATCTCATGTCCAACACTGCTAAATGAGAAAATATCACCTGGGATTAACCAACCCGTATCAATCCTTTATCCACCTGTACACTTTGATAACATCAAACAATAGGTAATAAATTATGCAATGAAGCAGATCATTTCTTACCAATTTAGCATGCCTTATTATACATTTTATGACTCTGTAGGGTTATATATGGATTTGATCTCTCCAAGAGCATTGGAGCTTGCAAAATTATTCATCTTATCATCATTTGGGGGTATTATCAGTGTTCCAAAACATATTTTCATGTTTTTTTCATACTTCCCTTACCTTTTGTGGATAATTTGCAGGGAAAGGAGGAATTATATTACCAAACAATCTGGGTGGCTATGGTGGAAGTTTTCTTTCACCTAGCACATTATAAAAAATCAGTTAGTCTAGGATTGTACATAAATAAGCTCATTTTCGAGCACATATGTTTGTTTTCTTTTTGTAAGTAGGATAGTGTACATATCAGCTTGTTGTCTTCAGCAAGATGTATTTGAGCTTGACTCCACAACCCAACAGCTAAGGCACTGGAAGTGCTTGTTCTTGGCAACTCACAGGGAGCATGCCATCCCCTGTGGAGCCAAATGTTATCACATATAGTTTTCAATGGTAGCAGTTCATCCAAGTTTGTGTTCTACACAGGAAGCGTCCAAGTGCAGCATTCAAAAGCAGTCCATTTCGAGCTAAAATATAGGCTAGCATACAGGTTCATTTTTCAACAGCGGATATTCTGTATATAGTTCAGATTAGTAGCTCTCGGATATTCAGAGTTTAAAATTTGTGCAAGGATTAACGACTAGCCAAGTGTCCCAAAGTAAATCTGAGCCATTGAAGGCTGAGGACATGTGTCGACAAATCTCTCACTTTCAGAATTCAACACTTCAGAGGATTGCACGAGAAAGCGGGAGAAAACTCCTGAAGTAAATCTCGTTCGTCCAAATCAAGAGGCCACGCGTCACCAGATCTCTCACTTCGAGAATTCAGAAATTTGGAGAATTGTGTGAGAAAGCAAGAGAAAACTCTCAAAGCCCGAACTCCTGAAGTAAATCTCGGTCATCCAAAACAAGAGGACACGTGGAGGAATATCACGCACTTCGGAGGATTGTGCAAACAAGCAGAAGAAAAACTCTTGAGGTGAATGATAGTCATTGATCTTTGTAGCAGGAAGCAGGTTCCATCCAAGAGCGACGCGTGGCAGCAAACGTGAGGCTTCATTGCGACCAGATCAATGACCACGCTTCATTGTGGGGACGGAACATGCTTGAACTATAAAATTGTTGAGCGATCTCGTAATTGAAACCATGGTATAGCGAAAGAGATACGTGGAAAAAGGTGGTGAATTGCGGGGTCAAAGGCAATGTGGATCCAAACCACTTATGACGGCCACGCAATCACATGTTTATATAACAACAAATCCGAGAGCAGCACATGATCACCCCCTAGGCGTTAGGCCATGCCCTGATCCCGAGGAGGATTCAATTAATGAAAAGGGACTGGTAGTTGAATCCTCAGCTCAGTCCATAAATAGAAGGCATGAAAGCTCTAGCTAAGGAGACAGAGTTGTCAACCCAAGGTACTGCGAGGGACGGTTTCTTCTTGTAGACCCATACTGGTCTGAGCTTGCGTTTGATAGGAGAACACACACACAGTCTAATAGAAGGATGTGCAGACGAAAGCTTTGAATGAGATGGCCAGGTCACACTCTTGGCACATGTGGATTGATCTGATTATAAACATATCAATTTAAGTTTTTGTAGGGGGGGGGTGTTCTTTAGAGGCTGGAGAGCCGAGAGAGATTTAGGAGAAGGTATCTATAATTTTTCAGTTTGTATGCATGTGGGCTTGGATTGTAAATATATGTTATTGAAGATTCCTTTGAATCATTTTTATCAGACCTTCTTCTTAGTTTAGATGTTATTTTTGTTTTCCTTCTTTTCTGAATGTAATCTATTTGATCTATGGATCCCTAAGGCGATGGAGGATTTGTTGCTATCATGCCCATATTTCATGGTTCGTCATATTTTCTCTATTTTTCTTATTGTTTGGATGTAATCTCTATGATTTATGCATCCCTGAGGTGATGGAGGATTTGTTGCTATCATGCCCATCTTTCATGGTTCGTCATATTTTCTTTGTTTTTCTTATTGTCTGGATGTAATCTCTTTGATTTATGGATCCCTGAGGCGATGGAGGATTTGTTGCTATCATGCCCATCTTTCATGGTTCGTCATATTTTCTCTGTTTTTCTTATTGTCCTGATGTAATCTCTATGATTTATGGATCCCTCAGGCAATGGAGGGTCTGTTGTTATCATGCCCATTTTTCATGGTTCGCCAAATATTTTTTGTTTTCTTCTTGTCTGGATGTATCATCTCTCTGATCTATGGATTTCTGAGGCGGTAGAGGATCTGATGTTATCTTGCCCGTCTTTTATGGTTCATCACTCAGACATTTTTTGTCTTCTTCTCCTCATCATCACATAAATATTTTTGTCTAATAGGCAGTTTAAATGCCTTCCTTATTCACGATACTTATGACTCCATAGCCCAATGGTCCCAAATTGATCTGTAGTTACTTCTGTTATATTTTCCTCTCCCAGTAGTCTCATTGATCCACCTACTCAAACCATTTTAATCCTTTTACTTTTATTTTGATGGGTATTAGGCTTATCCTATTGCAATCTGAGGGTGACTCTCAGTGCTAACAATAGGTACATGGGGAATGTGGGATTGTGAGCTAGTTGCAGCAAAGGACACCTAGAACTGAGCATTTATGTTGAGATTCAGACCTTAGTGTGTCACTGGGAGCCCTTTTTCCCTGGTGGAGTTAAGCCCCAAATCAGGGATGACCTATTGCTGAAAGCTTATGAGAAACAACATCTATGGATGGGAGGAATGTCTAAGTCACATGTGCAATTGGTGACTTCTTTGAAAGATAAGTGTTTTTTATGTGCTTGTCTTGTTCACTATGTGCTTATTTATGAATGCTTTATATGGGTTAATTCTTGTATGTAGTCTCATATAATTAATTGTCTCTATTATGGTTAATATTGATTGCATATGTAAGTATGGTGCTTATAGCATGTATTTGTAGTTGGGCATGGATATAACAAATTTGGTTAGTCTTTCCTGTTAAGTTATCCTGGTAATTTTGGTTATGACACATCAAGAAGAGGATTGAGTGGTTCGGTGCGTAGGATTATAGCATGTGTGCATCAAGTGCCTAGAATTTGTGTGTGCAGACAGAGAATTAGACCCCACGCACAGTGAAATCTGAAGTGTCGCATGATGCCTAGATGCATGTGTCTGCAGTTATATTGTGTGATCAATATGTTGGTGCACGCAGCTAGTGAGTTACTTCCACTGCTTAAGGTTGTATTAAAAATAGAATGGTGCTTCTGTTGTTATAATTTGTGTGGCATAAATCCATCTTGGGTTGATCCCATTACTTCAAGTGATACTGCGCAGACTTGTGTTAGAGTCAAATTTTCCCAGTGAAACTTCATAGTAACATTGCTCAATAGTATGATGTGGATGTTACATTTTGGTTTACTTAGAGCTACATAAGTTGAGATTGTGCGACATGGCTCAACGTGGGGCAGTTGGGGATGTTTCATTGTGGTATCAAAGAAATGTCAGAGAATTTTTGGAGTAGCATGGCCCAACCTGGGTGGCTTGGGATGTTACAAATTGGTATCAGAGCAATTTCAGAACGTTTTTGGAGTAGCATGGCCCAGCCTAGGTGGTTGGGCATGTTACAAATTGATATCAGAGCAATGTCAGATAATTTTTGGAGTAGCATGTCCCATCTTGGGTGGTTGGGGATGTTACAAATTGGTATCAGAGTTATTGGTTCAACACTAGACTTGTATGGGCCAGAGACCAACATGAATAGATGTGTGCTCTAAGAATTGGTATTGTGCAGTGAAGAGTTTATTATTGCACGGAAACCATTGGTGTGTGATATAGGTTTGTGATGAGCGCAAGAACAGTGATGCACAGGTGTGCACACAATATTTTAGGATGTTAAAATCATCCAAGAAATCCAGAGGAAAGGATTCTGATAAAATGGTGCAAAGTTTTCATGTAGTTGTTGCATGAAATCATGTAACAAATCTTAATTTCCAACACATTTTACAGAATTTTTAACAATTAGAGAAGGACAGATTTAGTGCAAAAGGTTAAAAGAATGGAAGATGTGTAGATAACTTACATCCCTGATGTTGAATTTGGGGGTCTGTAATTTGGTTTGGGTGTTGATGGTACATAATCCAAGGAGGAGTGCATGAACTTGGTAGAACCTATAAAATTACTATAGAAAGATGTACAGGGTGATAAGATTGATAACAAAAGGATTATGAGATCCAGGGTGCAACAAGATGACTTCAATGTCAAATTGATGCAAAGTTTGGACAAAATAGAAAAGAATATGTATAAGGAAACAAAGACAAGTAGGTCAAGAATTCGCAGGTCATGTAATGAGAAAAGAAGAGAAGAAAGAAGTGTTGGCAAGCATTCTTTCAATAAAGCATGCAATAGATCAAGTCGATATCCTATCAGAAAGCATATGAGAAGGACTAGGGTGGATGAGTTACAGAGAGAAATGAATAAGACCAAGCCTCCTAACTTTGACAATGAACACAAAAAGGATGAACATGCAGAGACCTGGTTGTTGGGTATGAGGAAGTACTTCCAACTGCATAACTATTCTGCGTAGGTAGAGGGGAGAATTGTTATTTATTAGTTAAAAGGAAAGGAATGAATGTGGTGGGATTAGTTTGTGCAAGTGAAACAAATTTATGAGAAGAAAGTGACTTGGAGAGAGTTCAAGAGGTATTTCCAAAAGAAATAATTAACCAAGTGGTACTTTGATAGGAAAATGGAGTTCTTCAAACTCAAGCTGCGGATCATGATGATAGATGAGTATGAAATAAGATTTTTAGAGCTGCTGAAATATGTGCCTTTCATTAAGGATGAACAAGTGAAAATTCAGAGGTACTTGAGTGGGTTTCCCTCATTTATCAGCAACAAGATACAGTATGATAACCCTAATACGTTGGAAGAAACCATAAGGCGCACTAAGTGTCTTTATGAGAAACAAAGGGAAAGACTGACTTTACAAAAGGCTTGGGAAGATAAGATGAAAAGAAAGGTGGAATAGAGTAAGAAGGGAGCTAATCCACCTTTCTTCATAAATACTACACAAGGACAAACGATTCTCAAGGAGCCCAGAATGTCATAAATAGTGGGACAAAAGTCATGGCAACAACCTATGCAGTGTTGGGGTTGTGGAAAAAATCATGCACAGATATTTCCCTCAAAGATGTGATAAAGTGAGGACTACGCACAGTGTACAACAAGCTACGATAGTTGAGGATGTAGGTAGAGATATGTCAAGGATTTATGTAGCGTTGGATAATAATCAGGTTGAGTTTCAATCACATAGGATCGACATGGAAGGTAATATTAATGACCAACCCATTTCTATTTTAATTGAATCAGGATCTAGTCATAGTTATCTAGATCCTAAGTTGGTGTAAATATTCCATCTATTGAGAAGCAAGCTTGGGAAACCTTAGTTGGTTTATTTAGCTACACTAGGAGAAAAAAGGAAAATTAATGAGATGGTTAAGGCATGTTCAATGGAGATGAATGGAATGCACACAAAGGTTGATTTGAATATTATACCTTTGGGCTCGTATGGTTACCTCATTGGTATGGATTGGTTAGATGAGCACCATGTTGTCTTGGATTGTTACAATAACGAACTCACTTTCCTGGATGAGGAAGGAAATTTTAGATCATTTCAAGGAATTCCAAGAGTTGTGACTATCAGACAAGTTTCGGATTTGTAGTTGAAGAAAAGCTACATGAAAGGATTTCAAGTATTCGTAGCACACATGGAAAAGGCACCGAAGGATAAAGTGCCAAGTGTGGAATACTGCGCAGAATTAAAATATTTTGAGGATGTATTTAAAGAGATACTAAGATTGCCTCCAAAAACAGATATTGACTTCTCTATAAATATGATGTCGGGAGGAACACCTATATCTAAGACTCCTTATAGGATGAGTAAACCATATTTGAAGGAGTTGCATATGCAACTTGAAGAGATTCTGAAGAAAGGGTATATGCATCCAAGTGTGTCACCTTGGGATGCACCAGTGTTATTTGTGAAGAAGAAGGATGGTACATTGAGACTTTGTATTTAATTCATATAGTTGAACAAAGTAACAGTGAAGAAAACGTATCATTTCCCAATGATAGCTGACATGTTTGATCAACTGAGAGGTGCGTGGATATTTTCCAATATAGTTCTCAGATCTGGATATCACCAAGTGAAATAAAAGAAGAAGACATCAATAAGACTTCCTTCAGAACAAGGTATGGTCATTACAAGTTTACAGTGGCACCATTTAGGTTTTCTAATGCACCAGTTGTCTTCATTTTTTTAATGAATGGAGTTTTCATAGAATACTTGGATAAGTTTGTCGTTGTATTTTTTTTATGACATTCTTATTTACACAAAGTTTGAGGAAGAGCACGAGCATCACTTGAGGATGGTTTTGTAGGTGTTGAGGGATAATCAACTTTATGCAAAGTTGAGCAAGTGTTCATTTTATCAACAACAAATTCATTACTTGGGTCATATCATTTCATAGGAAGGAATAGTTGTGGACCCAACGAAGATAAAATCCATTGAGGAATGGTCAACACCAAGAAATTTCATAAAAGTGAGATCCTTTATGGGACTAGAAGGGTACTATAAAAGGTTTAGTGAAGGATTCTCAAATATTACACATCCAATCACATCCCTGCAGAAGAAAGGTGTGTGATTTGAATGGAATTCAGATTGCGTAAGGAGTTTCCAGCACTTGAACAATTTGTTAACAAGTGCGCCAATCTTGAGAATTGTTGATATTGATGCAGATTTCATGGTGTGCATGGATGCATGCAAGGAAGGGCTCGGTGAAGTCCCAAGTCAGAATGGACATGTGGTGTGTTACAAGTCAAGGAAGTTGAAAGAGCATGAAAGGCTCTATGCTACGCATGACTTGGAATTGGCAGCCATAGTGCATGCTTTGAATATGTGGAGACATTGTATCATGGGTAAGAGATTTGAGCTAAGAACAAACCATTGTGGTTTGAATTATTTGTTTGGATAGCCAATTTTTAATGCCAGACAAAGCAGGTGGTTAGATTTCTTCAGAAAATATGACTATGACATAAAGAATATCAAAGGAAAAGAGAACAAGGTGGTTAACGCAATTAGTAGGAGGATGCATGAGATGCATGCTACAACCATTATCATGTACCAGACCATTTTGTATGATAGAATTTTGGAAGTTTCCAAATCAGATCTGCACTATATGGATATAATTGTGACTTTACAACAAGGTATGTCGCAGTCAAAGTTTGAAGGTTATGAGTTAAGAGAGGATTGAATCATCATGTATAGATGCAGATTATATGTGTCGAATGATCAGGAGTTGAAAATTTTGATATTTTCTTAGATGCATAAGGTTCCTTATGCTAGGAATCCAAGATACCAAAAGACAATCGTCACGAACATAGTTACCACCTTAACGAGAACTCTACAGAGTTCTTGTTTTTTGGGGGGTCAAGTTTTTTACCCCGTTTTTAAAAATGGTGCTACCAGTAGCACCTCCCTTCATTTTTAGGTGGTTTTTTAATATTTTAAATTTTCTGATACATAAGGTTTCCACTTTGTTTTTTAAATACTCGTTTTTTCATTTATTTTCAAATTGTTCATTTTTTTTTATCAACGATGTTTTTTCATCTATTTTCAAACTTTTCTATTTTATTTTTATTCAATGGTGTTTTAATCATATTTCCATGCTTAATCCAATGTTAAAAATATTTTACCCATTTATTTTTTTGAAATTAAGATTTTTCATATAATTATATGTCCTTAATTAAGTTATGGTTCTATACATTTTAAATATAGTGGAAAATATCATTTTTAACACATTTTTTTTACCTTACTTCAATACATAGAAAATAATTGTAGTTAAATAACACTATTTTTAAATATTTAGCAAAAAATATAATTCATTTTTTTTTATCAATTAAAAACTAAAAAAAATAAGAAAACAAACATAATTGAAATTTAAAAAACAAAAACATTTTAAAAACAAATTTATATGAGAAAAAACCATTGAAAAAAAACCTAAAAAACTAAAGAGGAAAAGAAAACCATAAAATTAAAAATATATATATAAAGTAACAGAAAATGAAAAAATTAAAAAAAGGTAAAAAAAAAAATTATAACCCAAAAAAAACTTTAAAAGGTGAAAAAAAACCCAAAAAATTAAAAACATATACACAAAAACCTCAAATTAAAAAACTTGAAATAAAAATTTTAATATAAAATTTAAATAAAAATTAACAAAAATAAGTTGAAAAACCTTAAAACTACAAAAAAAAAAAAAAATTTATATCAAAAACCTAAAAAAATAAAATTTACACAAAAAAAAATCATAAACATCTAAAAAAACATAAACAATATCCTTAAAAAAACATAAACAATGTCATAAACATCTAATATTATATTATAACAATGTGATGTTATAATATTATAACATAACATTGTTATAATATTATAAAATGGTTATAATATTATAATAGATTTATAATATCCACGGGAATTATAACTATGTTATAATATTATAACAGAGTTATAATTCCCGTGCATATTATAACTCTGTTATAATGTTATAACATTATAACATTGTTATAATCTTATAATTTGATAACATAGTTATAATATTGTGATAATGCTATATAGTTATATATTTATTTAAAAAAAAAACATTTAAATAATTTTTTAGCTTAGTAATATTAGTGTTTTTGTTTTTTTCTTTTTTTCTTTTTTTTTTTTAA
>ML833394.1:70937-87927 GCA_009831015.1 Picea engelmannii
AAAAAAAATGTATTTTTGTTTTCTGGGGAAATTTTAATTTTTTTTTCATTGCTTTCTAGTTTTTCTTTGTTTTTCACCATTTTGTTTGGTCATAAAATTTCTTAACTCATATGTTTTGAATATGGTCAATATAACAATACTTTTAAGAAAAAATTTATGTTTTATTCAATGTAACTTGTATTTACTGTTTTATTATTAAAAGTAAAAAAATGTTAAAAAGTGACGTTGAATTTTTAAAGTATATTGTGATATTTTCATGGCATTATGTATTACCTTGTGTTTTGAGTGATAATAACATTTAAAAAGTAAACATTTAATGGTTGTTTTTATGATTTTGTTTACAGTAATGATGAGTTCTTTTACCACATTACAAAAATGTGTCATTTTAATACCCCAATTTTAGAATGGGTGCTACTGGTAGTAGTACTTTTCAATTTGATGGTTGATTTTGAGGTTTTTGTTTTAATGGTACCAAGTGATAAAAATACGATTTCAAATGATCTCAAAATTTAACGTTTTGAAAAGAAAAAAAAAATCAAAAACATCTTTTTTGTTTTTAGGTGTTGATTTTAAGGTTTTTCTGAGCTACTGTCTAAGTTTTGAAGGCCATGTTTGAAAAATGTTGTAATTTTGACCCCGTTTTAAAAAATGGTGCTACCGGTAGCACCACTTTTTGATTTGGGGGTTGATTTTGATGTTTTTTATGCAAAAATATGGGTTTTTTGGGCGAGAGTTCTCGTTTTGAGGTCACAGTTCTCATTAAGTTGGTAACTATGTTCGCATTCAAGAAGCAATAATTTTGGCCAGGTATAAAGAAGGACGTTGCGTATTTTATTGTGAGATGTCTCGAATGTCAGAAGATCAAGATTGAGCACATACATCTAGCTGGTTTGCTACATCCTTTGCCCATTCCTGAGTGGAAGTAGGAATTTGTGACCATGGATTTGATTACTAAGCTTCCTAGGACTGCTAGGCAACATGATTCTATTATGGTGGTGGTGGACAAGCTTACTAAACCTACCCATTTTATTCCAGTGCAATTAGCGCACAAGACAGTCGACATTGCTGAGATATACATGAGCAAAGTTGCTAAGTTACATGGTATGCCTAAGAAAATTGTGTCTGATAAAGATTCCAAGTTCCCTTTGAACTTTTGGAAAGGGATATTCAAAGAATTTGGAACAAGTCTGAATTTAAGCGCAGCATATCACCCTAAGTCAGATGGTTAAATCGAAAGGGTAAATTGGGTGATTGAAGACATGTTGAGGATGTATGTGATGGGTAAGCCATCAAAATGAGATTATTATCTTCACTTGGTAGAGTTGTCTTACAATAATGGGTATCAAGCATCTTTAAAGCTGAGCCCATTTGAGGCACTTTATGGTATATAGTGCAGCATGCCTATGAGTTGGGACAATCCAGCAAACCGTGCAATGGTTGGACCAGATTTACCCCAAGAAATGGAGGAGCGGATGGTAAAGATAAGGCATAATCTAAATGCTTCCCAAGACAAATAGAAAAGTTGCGCAGATAAAGGTAGAACCCACATAGAGTTTAAAGTGGGTGATCACGTGTTTATGAAAGTGAAGGCTAGTCGTAGTTCCATGAAGTTGAGAAAGTGTTCTAAGTTAGCAACATGCTAGTGTGGGCCATTTGAAATCCTTGAAAGGATTGGTATTGTTTCTTATATGCTTGTATTACCTGCATCCTTGTGTATTATTAATGTTTTCCATGACTCATTGCTTAATAAGTATGTAGTTGATTCTAATCATATTATTGATCGGAATTTGATTCAGGTGGAGCCAGAAGGCAGATTTCAAGTGTGATTGGTTTGCATATTGGATCATAAAATCAAGCAACTCTGGAATCGATTCATGGAGTTGGTAAAGGTCCAATGAACTTGGTACAATCCTAAGGATACAACATGGGAGTGCGAGGATGCTATGCGAGCAGAGTATCCTCATATTTTTTAATATTTTTGAAATTTTGTGTGAACATGTGTATATGATGCACTGAGGATAGTGCATAAATAAGGGGGATGGGATTGTAATGTCCCTCATCTGGAACTCTTTCTAATTGTACATATAGGCTTGTGAGCTAATTGGTACCAAGTGTAAATGTATGAACATATAGGTTGGTGAGTTGTGGGCACCTATTTTTGGTGTTGCGTGCATCTGAGTAAGTGTGCAAAGAATTGTTATCAAGACAGGGTGCACACATTTTGTGTGTTGTGTGCATTTGGGTAAGTGCGCACATTGTACTATGTTTAACGCCCTTGGTTAAGTGCACAGTAATGACTTGGAAGTGTGTAGATTTGAGTTATGTGTATGATTGTTTATGTATTGAGGTTGGAGAGACTGTAAGATTATGAGGCTGGTGAGCCTGGACATAGATAGTCCAGTTAGCCTATCCATGTAAATATAATCAAATATAATATTTCCTTGTTGTGCACAGACTAACTCGAATGAAAAGAGATGGGGGGGAAACTCCACTAAAAAAGAGAAAAGGGGGGAATATTTTAATAATATTTCCAAAAAGTGTAATGTGGATATGTTTTTATCCTAAGTTCCTAAGTGTAAGGAATGGGTGACCAAGTGGCTTAAAGCTACTTCTAAAGGTGACAAGTGTAAAGTGGAAGGAATGCAATGTATATTGTTTTCCTTAGTGTATTTTGGGGGGATTATCCATTATTCAGAACGGAATTGATGTGAGAAAGCTCTCATGAGCATAAGGGGGTCGAACTATATGGAAAATATGATTATTACCTTATCTGCACATAGAAGATTGTAAGGAGTTGTGGGATATAATTAGAGTTACTGTCGAGGACATGGGTGGACAGACTGTGAGAACTATCTCTGGGTGAGAGAATGGATGTTGTGAAGAGGTTTTCAGACCCATGAGCATACTCTCCAAGTGAGAGTATTGTTGAGATTTGTTACCTGGTGCACTGAGCATTAGTTGTAGGGCTTGGATACTTCCTATCTGGCATGTTGTTGGTAACCCTGGGAAGGGAAGTGGGGTATCCAAAGGAATATTGAGCATAGAAGGGGAACACTTCATTGGGTGTGACAGGTGAGTGGGGAATGAGGGATTATGGGATACTTGCAGTAGTGGGAACCTAGGAATGAGCATTTATGTTGAGATCCATACCTCAGTGTGTCATTAGGAACCCTTTTTCCTTGGTGGAGTTAAGACCCAGCTCGAGGGTGACCTATTGCTGAAAGATTAAAAGAAACAATGTCTATAGCTGGCAGGAACATCTAAGCCACACGTGTAGTTGGTGACTTCTTTGAAAGATAATTGTTTTTTATGTACTTGTCTTTTTTAGTGTGTGTTTATTTATGAATTCTTGATATGGGTTAATTCTTGTATGTAGTAGCATATAAGTAATTGTCTCTATTCTATTTAATATTTCTTGCATATGTAAGTATGGTGTTTATAGCATGTATTTGTAGTTTTGCATGGATATGAAAAATGTGGTTAGTCTTGCTTGTTAAGTTAACCTGGTGATTTTGGTTATGATTCGTCAATAAGAGGATTGAGTGGACGGATGCGTAGGATTGTATCATGTGTACATCAAGAGGCTGGAATTTGTGCGTGTGTACAGAGAATTATACCCCACACATGTTGAAATCAAGAGTGGCACATGATTCCTAGATGGATGTGCATGTAGTTATACTATATGATCAGTATGTTGGTGCGCGTGAGTAGTGATTTAAATCCATTGGCTAAGGTTGTATTAAAAAGATATTGTTTTTTCGATTGTTATAAGTTTCCTGTCGCAACTCAAGCTTTGGTTGAGCGCATTACTTCAAGTGATATTGCGGAGACTTGTGTTAGAGTTGAATCTGTGCAATGAAACTTCAGAGTAACATTTATCAGTAGTATGTTGGGGATGTTATAGTTTGGTTTATTTAGAGCTATAGAAGTTGAGGTTGTGTGACATGGATCAACCTGGGGTGGTTGAGGACATTACATTGTGGTATCAGAGCAATGTCAGGAAATTTTTGGAGTAGTGTGTCCCAACTTGAGTGGTTGGGGATGTCACAAATTGGTATTAGAGAAATGTCAAAGAATTTTTTGAGTAGCATGGCCCAGCCTGGGTGGCTAGGGATGTTACAAATTGGTATCAGAGAAATGTCAAAGAATTTTTGGAATAGCATGGCCCAACCTGGGTGGCATGGGATGTTACAATGAGACTGTCAACTCCCTCTTGATCCTTGTATCCTTGTGTAAATCCTTGAATTCATTGGAGGTCTACTCTCCCCCATTGTTCAACCTCAATACCTTGATCTTCTTTCATGTATGATTCTCCACCTGATTCCTAAACTTATGAAAATGACTGAAGACCTCATCCTTGGTCTTCATAAATAAGATCAAAGTTTTCCTAAAAAAATTATCAATGAACGTCACATGCTATTGTTGAAATTACAAAGACAATTGAGAGGGGGGGTGAATCATTTGTCTCTGTTCTTAAACAATTTTAAGTCTATTGAACCATTTTTAATCTTTCTCCAAGTGACCATCAATATTATACAACATATGGACAACATAAATAATGAGCATCAGTCACACATAAGATATATACAGAGACAAATGTTTACAAGGAAACCCATAAAGGGAGAAAACCTCTTCTTCTTCAAAATGATAGGCAGTCTTTTAAGTTCTATACATCATCTATGTTTGAGCACCAACTCAAAGTGAGGCTACTACCTCTATTTCACAAGCTCCAACTTGTTGAGAGCACCAACTCTCTAGTTTCTCTAGCACCCACTAGAAGGAAGCACCAAATCCCTGAGTGTTCCAGCACCGACTGGATGAAAGCACCTACTTCCACTTATACAAGCACCAACTTGCATACAGAAAACTCTGTGTTTTCCCAAGCACCACCCTGCCACCCTGTTTTCTAGCCACAACTAGATGGAAGCTACAACTCCCAATATTCAAGCATCAACTTGAATATCAGAGGACCACAGTCCTCCCTAGCACCACCCTACCTCCTTGTTTATAAGTAAAATGATTGAATGACCAACAACGCAGGTGTTTAAATTCTTATCACTTCTCTTATGTCCTACAATTATTTTATGCGTCTCTCTGTTTTGTGATTCTTCTCTGCTTCAAGATGTTCTACAATTCTTCTCTTGCTTTTGTCTATTCAGCATTTGTTACTCATCTCTGAGTTTTATCTCACACTACACATATTGTTGGTCTCACACTGCGCATACTGTAGTTTTCCCTTTCTTACAGTTCAACTCATTTTTCATTCAGAACAACCAACCATACACAGTCACTGCATCTTTATTTTATGCACTTCACACAACTTCAGTTACACCTCAAATTCATAGGATAACAACGCTTCAGCCATTGAATCACCAACCGTCCAAGAACCATGATTTGATTCTGCTAACTGAATCCTAACTGAATAATTAATCGTAAAGATCAACAGTATCCCTTCGATCAAATTTCCATTTAACAAGCATCATTGGATTAAATCTGCAAGGTCTTTCGTCTATCCCATATGCCCACTAGTTGTGACCATGGGCCTAATCAAAATGTGTTTCGCATTTCGCATTTCGGCAATCCTGTGTCGAAAGTTCTTGACACTCCAAGTTGCGATCCCCGAAATGGAGCTTAGCTTCATGCTAGCTCTTCCCTCTCATATGACCATCGGCGGTGACCAGAGCCTACACCAAAAGGTGTTTCGCATTTTGCAAACTTATGAACTTCATCGAGCCTGATCAATGGTCGAGATCTCCAATGATCCGATGGTCCAGATCTCATCACGATCTCGCGTTTCGGGATTCCTGTGATGAAGGGTCTCGACACTCCAAGTTGTGATCCTCAAAATGGAGCTTAGCAATTAGATCCTTCCCTTAATCCTTCGACAATGTGACCTTGTCTGTGACCATGAGCCAGACCTTATCGCGAGTTGCAAGGTTAGAACATTTCCTTCCTTTGACTTTCCAGTCAGTGAAATGTTGATCCCTCGCCACATGTCCCTCTTGGATCAACAGTCAAGATCTTATCGCGATTTCACAACTTCATGGGCCTTCGTCATGCCTGATCAACGGTCCATGATCTCCCTTTGATCAACGACTCAGATTAAGTCATGGTTTCGCATTTCACGATTTCATAGGATAGATCACCTCCTTTCTTTGACTTTCCAATCTGCGAAATGCCAATCGCTCACCATGTGTCCTCTGCATCCAATGTTCCACAACATACCTCGATCCAAAGGTCCAGATCAATTCTCAGGATTTCGCATATCGCAAGTTCCCACACCATCCTTCGTTGACTCCTCCAATGTGCAGGTCAGCGAAATTCTAGTCACTTTCCACGTGTCCTTATTGAAGATGGGTGGTCCTCCTGCTTTCGAGATTTTGTAGGCCTACTTCATCTTGCATGTAAAGACCATGCTCCTTCTTATGGATCCAATGATGGTCAATCTTCGGGCTCAGATCTAACGCCTGAGATCTATTCTCTTCTACTGTGTGCTCTTCCTATCTAAATTCAGATCTAACGGTCATCAGGAATTATGAATGGGATCCAACGATCACTGTTGCTCTTCACTGTTGATCTTTCCATTGCCATTCCATTATTGTTGCACTATTTATCGTCCTTATCTTCGCCATCAATGACAAACACGCATACGCTACCTCTGTCTGAAAAGATGCCAACAATCTCCCCCTTTGGCATTGATGGCAACCCCTTGAACAACATGCAACTATACCACAGTAGCATCCTTGAAATTACCACACTTTCTCCCCCTTTGACATCAATGTCAAAGAAGAAACACGCTCCCCCTGAGTTGTTGCGGTACATACTCCCCCTGTCAACTATGAGCATCTTATAAATACAACAGATATTCAATAAGTACTCCCCCTGACCAGGTGAATATATTAGATGAAGGAATTTATAACCCCCAACTTTTGACGAAGATATCCAAAAGGGGTCGATGCTAACAGTTTAGTAAAGATATCAGCTATTTGTTTTGTGGAAGGAATATAATTCAGTTGAACCACTCTGTTTGTAACGTGTTCTCTGAGAAAATGGTATTTTATTGGGATATGCTTAGTCTTGGAGTGAAGAACAGGGTTCTTGGAGACACTAATGGCATTGGTGTTATCACAGTGAATTGTAATCAGAACAGTATAGTTTACCTTCAAATCTACAAGAGTTTGAATCATCCACAAAATCTGAGTGTAGTAAGTAGCAGCAGCAATGTACTCTACTTATGTAGTTGATAAGGAAATAGATCCCTACTTCTTACTAATCCATGCTATCAATGAGTCACCCAGGAAGAAGGCACCTCCACTGGTGCTCTTTCTCTCATCCACACAATTTGCCCAATCTGCATTTGAATAAGAAGTTAACTGAAAATTATGATTTTTGGGATACCACATACCATAAGTCATTGTTCCCTTCAAGTATTTGAATATCCTTGTGACAGCTACCAAGTAACTTTGTTTAGGAGCAGACTGATAACGACCTACCATTCCAACAGCTTGCATTATATCAGGACGGGATGTTGTGATGTACAGAAGACTGCCTATCATAGAGAGATATGTCCTTTGATCAACATCAAGTGAAATATCATATTTACTGAGCTTGCAACCAACCACCATAGGTGTACTTACAGGAGAGGAATCCTCCATCTGAAATTTCTTCAACATCTCTTTCAAATATTTTTATTGAGAGATAAATATTCCTGCATAACTCTGATTTACTTGTAAACCCAGAAAGTATGGCAGTTCTTCTATCATGGACATCTCAAACTCTGTTTGCATAGATTTAGCAAACCACTAGACAGAGGATTCATTAGTACAGCCAAAAATAATATCATCTACATAAACCAAAACAACTAGTAAATTATCACCTTCAGACTTAATGTAGAAATTGTTGTCAACAGTACCTTTCTTGAACCCTTTGTCTTGTAAAAAAAAATTCAGTCTATAATACCAAGCTCAAGGTGCTTGTTTCAGTCCATATAAGGCCTTCTTCAGCTTGTAAACATAATCAGGATTATCTATCAATGATAATCCTTCAGGTTTCTCCATATATACTTCTTCCTCTAGTTCTCCATTAAGGAATGTTGACTTAACATCCAGCTGATACACTTTAAAGTTCTTATGGCATGAATATGCAAGGAACATTCTGATGGCTTCCAATCTTGCCACTGGTGCAAAGGTTTCATCAAAATCCTGACCTTCAACTTGTGCATACCCTTTGCAGACCAATCTAGCTTTATTTCTAACAACTTGTCCTTTTTCATTCATTTTATTCTTGAACACCCATTTGGAACCTATTACATTCTTATCTTCGGGTCTAGGAACAAGCTCCCAAGTATTGTTCTTCTCAATCTGGTCAAGCTCTTCATTCATAGCTCTAATCCAATCATCATTCTTGTTGTCTTCATCAAAATTTGTAGGTCCAATCATAGATAGAAAAGCAACATGAGATTGTTCTGAGTCTTTAATCAATTTCCTTCTTGTCTGAACTCCTTTATTTGTATCTCCAATTATCTTATTTTCAAGATGATTCTTTCTAATAGTTCTGAGAGGTGTTTTTGTTTCTTTCTGTTGATTTGTGTTAGCCTGAGTATTTGTATCTTCGTCTGATTTAGATTCTTCTCTTTTTAATCCTTGGACCTGTTCATCTTCATTTTCAACTATATCTTTTGTGCTTGGTTCAGCACTACTTACATTTCTGACCAGGATTTCTTCGTCAACTTTTATGTCTATACAATCAACCAGTTTATGCAGCCTCTTATTGTAACATCTGTACCCTTTACTATTTGTATCATAACCCAAGAAGATACCTTCATCAGCCATGTCATCATATTTGCCAATACTTTCATTATTATTCTTAATATAACATTTACTCCCAAAGACTTTAAAATGTTTGATTGAAGCAGATCTTCCAAACCATAGTTCATAAGGAGTCTTGTCATTTTGTGGTCTGAGATGTGATTTGTTAAGGATATGAACAGTTATATGAATTGCTTTGAGGTATGTTCCTTTCATTCATCATTGACCTTGCCATTTGTTGTATTGATCTATTCTGCCTCTCAACAACTCCATTTTGTTGTGGAGTCCTTGGAATTGTGTACTCTCTTTTGATTCCATGTGTATCACATAAATCTTTGAATTTCCATGAGCTAAACTCTCATCCTCTATCAGACCTTACTGGATTCAATCTTTTTCCTATTTGATTCTCAATTAGAGCCTTAAACACTTTGAATTTTTCAAATGCTTCAAATTTTTCCTTCAAAAAGGCAACCCATGTTAGTCTAGAATAATCATCAATAATCAACATAAAATAATTTTATTTTCATGTACCTTCTTTCCTTGATGGTCCACATAAATCCATATGTACTAACTGCAGAGGTTTTTCTGTTGAAGGAAAGTTTTTAGATTTGAACTGAGTGCGAGTAAGCTTTCCTATCTGGCAAGGTTTACAAACAGAGTCATATGGCTTTGATATCTTCGGAAGATCTTTTACTGCCCCATTGTTTATGAGATTGATTATATGATCAAAATTTAGGTGTCCAAGTCTCCTATGCCACAGCCAACTTTCATCATATTTGCTTAAGTGGCATTCTCCTTTTTCTTCTTTTAAGACATAGACATTGTTTTCTGTTCTTATCCCTTTTGCAACCAGTTGTCCTAAATTCAAAGACTTTATTTTACAGTCTTTAGAAGTAAAAAAAACTTCACATCCTTTGTCACAAACCTGACTGACACTTAGTAGATTATGTTTCATACCATCTACAAACAACACATCTTGAGCTTTTCCTTTGCCATTACTCAAGCTTACCATTCATTTACCTTTTATTTTTCTTGGTGCATCGTTTCCAAAAGTTACATTCCCTGATTTGTTTTCACTTAAAGTTAGAAACTTACTTTTCTCTCCAGTCATATGTTTGGAACATCCACTGTCAATATACTAGGGATTATTTTGTTCTTGGGTTGATAACACTAGTCCACACTTGTCATCTACTTTCTTCTTCCAAACCTTGACATTTTCAGCAGTGGAGATCAAATCTAGCTTGTAATTCCTTAAGCGACAATCTGCATCTTTATGTCCATAATTATGGCAGAGGTAACATTCTGGTTCATTGAATAGCATATCATAACGATTGTTATGCTCATAACTATTGTTATGTTTAACCTGCGTCCTTTTCCCAACCATTGCACGATTTATAGTATGAGGTTGCTTGTTGCTTGGATGTCTCGATCTTTGTTGTGGAAGATGGTTATTCGTTGAGTATCTTGATTTTTCATATCTAAATCTTAAAGAACAATTTATAGCTTTGTGACCAAAATTAGAGCAAAAAAAACAATAACGATAGAAAAAACCTTTGTACCTTGAAAAAGTTTGTCTTCTTTGAGGAGGTCGATTTCTTTCATGTCGATAATCTCTCTGATCTACAGATTCGGTTCTGGTACTTTTTCTTTAATTCCTTCTTGGTGGTTGATTCTCTTTCTTTGTTTATGCAAAGTGGCTATTGTTAATGTTTGAGAATTTGACAAACTTGATAGGTTATGTTGTAACAAATATTGAAATTTTGGCTTTTGGTCACTTAGGAGAATGAATGGAAGCATTGGCAGTGGAACGACCGCATACACCGAGCATTAAGCCACATGGATAAAAATCTCAAGATTCTGGGTTTTTTGGCCGTCAGGGATTTGACCGACGTAGATATTTTAATAACTACAGCCCCAATCCCCGAATTCACTAAAGTATTAAAGGATAAGTCAGGTTAATTAAAGAATAAGAAAGATTAATGTTGACAAGTCTCATTGTGATTTCGCGACTCGAGCTACCTTCGTACTTTAAGTTTCAAGTTTGCGATTTCCGAAACCCCGAAAGCCTGTGTTTTAATCGTGCTTAATCACAAAGCTAAAAGTGTTTTAAATGTTAATCAATCCCATCACAATTTAATGATTTGGGATTTCTCGCGTCAAGTATTATTGAAGTCTCGAAACTTAAATCCATGAAAGGTTAAATATTAATTGTTAACCATGATTAATTAAAAGATTAAAACAAATGATTATCGCCTAATTAATCCCATCGTGATTTCGCAATTCGGGATTCCTTGCATGTCATAACTCTTGAGGACATGATACCCAAAACCTGAAGGCCCGAAGAGTGCAATGTAACAGCCGAAATCTATTTCGGGGATTTGGCCGACGTAAATATTTTAATAACCACTGCTTTGTTTCCCCGAATCCTGAAAACCCAAAATAGGGACTCCAGTCATATGCAAAATTGCTTTAGAAAACCACAATTTTCTCAGTCGTGGAGAGGTCGTTTTTCGCGTTCGAATAGTCGATCGACATATACAAATCCTAATATTTCCAGTGGTGTATTCATAATTTCATTTTGATCTTGGTAAGGCATTCAAAAGTTCCTTGTGAGATGAGGTTCATTTTCAAAAATATGGCATTTTTACTATGCTGAGTCATCATTTTCAAATGAGGATTCTAAGCGACTGGAGTATCATTTTGAGAAAAGGTTGGAGTATTTTGTGCCTAACACATCATATATCATTAGCCTCTTTCATTTTTCCTACAGGTGTCACATATTGCGAGAATCAAATCCATCTCCGAGCTCTAATTTTCGGATTTCATATTTCCCTGTTTTGACACATGTTTGTTAAATGCAGATTTGGGAAAAATGAAAAGGGGTCTTAGGGAAATGAGAGAGGTTTTTTCTCAAAATAAATAGATTCAAAAAAGTCTCTTTCATTTTATACACAGCTGTCTCTATTCGAGAGATACAGAGTCGTAACCGCAGCCCTAGTTTTCAGTAGTTTGGCCCATTTTCTATGGCAGAAAGTTTCAAGAATTGGTTGTAACTATTGTTATCTTTTAGATTAGAGAGGATTTCTACCTCAATACATATACGAGGCATATTTGTAAAAGGAAAGGGGGGGGGGGAGACACACAGAAGTAGCACTCCTGGGCTATAGCTTTCATTTTTAGTTTAATATAAGATTGCAGAAGCATGTTTATCCATATCAGAGATTCTTGTGATGTTGCTTGCAGAGTTTGTCCATTTTCTTAGTTTCAATATCACTCCATCTATATTTTTTTCTTGATTTGTAACTGTTTTGTAATAGAATTCATCCTCTGTTAGATGTTTTTTTGCATAATGGTTATAGGTTGTTTCTTGCAGAGATCAAGGTTCAGAATTCATCATTTGCTAGATGCTCTGTCCCAACCATCTATTTCCGTTGATTTGTGCTTGGAATTCACTCATTGCTAAGTGCTCCTTGTGTATTGATATGTTTTCTCTTTATTCTGCTGCCATACTTTTATAAACCCTTCTCTTTGTACTTATCTTCTATCTCGCCTCTGCTCCATGGATTTCCATTGTCGAAACACTCTTGCTATTTGCTTGATCATTTGACTCCATGCCCAATGGACTACCTCCTGGTCCAACCCATCAACCCTAAAAACCTCAAAAAAAAAAATTGCCCATAGATCTGCCCATTGTTAAGCTTATTGGATATCCTATTGTGACATATATTTGAGAGATCCCTCTCAGTTTGGAAGGGGAAGCTTCCAATAAAAAGTGGTTCGTGGTTATCTCGAAATTTACCTGCACGCAACCCAAATCAAGTTCTGAGTGATAACTTATTTTTTCATTTAAAATGTGTTAAGGCTTGGCTCTATTACAGCCTAGAACCAACTCTTGCGACAACAGGTTTTGTATTACTTGGATGATCACTACTTGATCCTTCTTCATACCCCAAGACGACTTTCAATTTTGGGTTTCTTTGTTGATTTAGAATGGAGGTTAATCCTTCTGAATCTTTAATACTTGACATATTTTGGTGATACAATGCCTTAAACTTCTCCATCTCTTTTATGGTTTTTACTATCTCTTCTTCTAAGGCTTCAAACTTTGCTTTCTTCTCTGATAAATGTTGTTTCAGTAAGTCCTCTATTTTCTTTGCCTCTTCTAACTCTACTTTTAATAGGGAAAATTATTCATCAGGTTTTTTACCATTCATTTTAAAATGTATCAACAATTGTTTTTGTTTTTTGTTCTTACATCTGAGTCTGTCAATTTCTTCCAAAGCACTTATTAATTCACCTTCCATATCCACCACTGCTTCTTCATCATCCATGTCACCTTTTGTGATTTTATCATCAATATCTCCCATATCCATAAGCATAAAGTCATTCACTTTGTCTTCACAGGATGAATCACTATCTAAGTCTTCTGAGGAGTCATCATTGTTTGCACACAAACTTTTATTTTTAATATATTTATTAAATTTGTATTTATTTTCATCGTCAGAGTTCTGGTCTTTTTGGTCCTTTTTCTTGTGGGGACACTTAGATGCAAAATAGCCTATTTTACCATAGTTAAAGCATTTGAAGGGAAACTTGCCTTGATATTTTCCTGATCCTCTCTTTAACCTTCTCACAAATTTTGCTTCAATATCATCTAGCTCTGAATCAGTATTCTTGTCTGCTTTAAAAGAAGCCTCTCTAGTAATGTATTTATCTTTGTGAATCCTCATTTCATATGCAGTTAAGGTTCCTAGGAGTTGATCAATGGACAGAGTTTTAAGATCATTTAGTTCTTCTATTGCAGAAACTTTTGGATTAAATTATCAAGCAGAGATCTTAAAATCTTCTGAACTAAGAATGATTCTTCAAACTTCTCACCAAGACCTTTCATGGCATTCACAAGTTCTTCAACTCTTAAAAAATACTTGCTAACTGTTTCATCTTCATTCATCTTTAGTTGTTCAAATTTCAATCTATATGTTTGAAGTTTGGCATCTTTTACTTTCCCATTTCCTTCATAACTGCTAATAAGTTTATCCCACATTTCTTTGGCAGTTTGAAGACGCATCACCTTTAAAAACTCATCTTCTGCAAGTCCATTCAAGATAACATTCATTCCCTTAGCATTAAATATAAATTCTAACTTATCATCCTTGGAAGCTAGCACAACAGGCTTTATGTATCCAGTCTCTACTACATCCCAAACATCAGCACCTAAGGCCATTAGGTATGTTCTCATTCTAACCTTCCAGAAGGCAAGATTTGTTCCATCAAACAAAGGAGGCTTAGTGGTTGAATTCCCTTCATGACTTGTCATGTTTAAGCTTACATATCTACCTTTAGATAAAAGGAACTCGCTCTGATACCAATTGTTGAAATTACTAAGACAACTGAGAGGGGGGTGAATCAGTTGTCTCTGTGCTTAAACAATTTTAAGTCTATTGAACCATTTTTAGTCTTTCTCCAAGTGACCATAAATATTATACAACATATGGACAACATAAATAATGAGCATCGGTCACACATAAGATATATACAAAGACAAATTTTCACAAGGAAACCCATAAAGGGAGAAAATCTCTTCTTCTTCAAAATGATAGGCAGTCTTTTAAGTTCTGTACATCATCTATGTTTGAGCACCAACTCAAAGTGAGGCTACTACCTCTGTTTCACAAGATCCAACTTGTTGAGAGCACCGACTCTCTGTTTTCTCTAGCACCCACTAGAAGGAAGCACCAACTCCCTGAGTGTTCCAACACCGACTGGATGGAAGAACCTACTTCCACTTATACAAGCACCAACTTGCATACAGAAAACTCTGTGTTTTCCCAAGCACCACCCTGCCACCCTGTTTTCTAGCCACAACTAGATGGAAGCTACAACTCCCAATATTCAAGCATCAAATTGAATATCAGAGGACCACAGTCCTCCCTAGCACCACCCTACCTCCTTTTTTATAAGTAAAATGATTGAATGACCAACAACGTAGGTGTTTCAATTCTTACCACTTCTCTTCTGTCCTGCAATTCTTCTATGCTTCTATCTGTTCTACAATTCTGCTCTGCTTAAAGTTGTTTTGCAATTCTTCTCTTGCTTCTGTCTATTCAGCATATGTTACTCATCTATGAATTTTATCTCACACTGCGCATACTGTCGATCTCACACTGTGCATACTGTAATTTTCCCTTTCTTACAGTTCAACTCATTTTTCATTCAGAAAAACCAACCATACACAGTCACTGCATCTTTCTTTTATGCACTTCACACAACTTCAGTTACACCTCAAATTCCTAGGACAACAATTCTTCAGCCACTAAATCGCCAACCGTCCAAGAACCATGATTCGGTTCTTCTAACTGAATCATAACTGAACAGTTAATCGAAAATATCAACAGTAGCCCTTCGATCAAATTTCCATTTAACAAGCATCGTTGGATTAAATCTGCAAGGTATTTCATTTATCCCATATGCCCACTGGCTGTGACCATGGGCCTAATCAAAATGTGTTTCGCATTTTGCATTTCGTCAATCCTATGTCAAAGGGTCTCGACACTCCAAGTTGTGATCCCCGAAATGGATCTTAGCTTCATGCTAGCTCTTCCCTCTCATATGACCATCGGTAGTGACCACATCCTACACCAAAAGGTGTTTCGCATTTCGCAAACTTATGAACTTCATCGAGCCTGATCAACGATCGGGATCTCCAATGATACGATGGTCCAGATCTTATCGCGATCTCGTGTTTCAGGATTCTTGTGATGAAGGGTCTCGACACTCCAAGTTGTGATCCCTGAAATGGAGCTTAGTGTAACGACCCTTGATTATTAAGTATAATCAATTTAATAATATAATCCTAAAAGATTAGCTAAACTATATTTATGTCTTAAAATAACATTTCTAATTAATTATTATTAAATAGTTGTTCATGATGGTTAATGATTAATTTAATTATTAATTAATTCATTAATTAATAAAGTATTAAATAATCAGTGGATAATAAGATATAATATTAAATTAGGTTACGTATCCCACAAGGGATAACATATTAAATACATGAGGATAAAGTAATGAAGGAGGGATAAGGGTATTAACGGGGGGAGGATAAGGGGTAATAAAGGAGTTAGGTAGGGAGTTAATGGGGGGGAGTGTCGGTGAAGGAGGGATAAGGAAGGAAAGGAGTTGGTGGGGAGGATCATTTTTTTTCGACGGGGAGTGGAGAAGGATTTTGGGAGCTCTGTATTGCAGAGAGGGAGGTGAAACATTGGGAGTATTAGTGCACCGGGGTTGTTGGGGGTTTTGGGCTCAGAGGGCCAGGATATCCGTTGATATCCTGGGGCTAGGGAGCTAACTAGTCGGCAGGGAGGACGGTTTTGGGTAGTGTTCTAAAGAAGAGGGAAGGAAGCAAGTTGCGGACAACAGGAAGGATTATTAGCATCAGAGTTAAGGTATTTAATTCAAATTTATGCATTGTTTTAATTATATTTATTACTCATTGATAAATTTTACTTGTGTAAGTGTTGAGAAAAAATGGAATTATTCTTCTTTTATAAACCTAGTAGAAATTAATGTACATTTGGTAGAATTACTAGATGTTAATTTAAAACCGGTCTTTACATTTGGTATCAGAGCCCTAGTTCAAATCTGGAACCGAGGGCCTAAATAAGGGGTAGTTTTATTTGTACATTCTTTTGAGAAAAACTCCAGCCACGCTTAACCTGCACATAAAAGATAGAACATTAATAAAAATAAATAAAATAAATAAATGCAATATGAATTTACTAAAGTAAAACAAACAACTAAGTGTTGTTACACAAACCACCTCTTGAAGCACGGCCTATCTTAATTTTAGCTGCCCAAAATTTACATAGAAGCAATTTATTTCAAAAGGGAAGCAATCCCATAATTTGTCCCTAAAAGTTTAAACTTTTCAGGGTGTTTTATGATTATGTTAATCCCTAATCCTACTTTCCTTTTAGTTGGATGGTTTATTTAAATATTTTAGATTTTCCAATTGCCTCCAGCTATGGACATATTTTGCTGGATTTCCACACTGCTTTAGAAGATATTCATGCATGCTATGCAAGGAATGTGGTTGTTGTGACTTAGTTTTAATACAATGATGATTTTTATTTCAAGATGAAGATATTCATGCATGCTATGCAAGGAATGTGGTTGTTGCTTAG
>ML833395.1:12104-26850 GCA_009831015.1 Picea engelmannii
AGTTTGTGTTCTACAGTGTTTTTCTATCTTATTCAACAACAAAAGTTTCACTGTATTTCTGTGTTCTCTTCTATATTTTTGTGTATTTCGTTGTTATATCTCGGTTATATTTATGTCTTCATTTCATTCTCAAAATAATATGGATCAGTGGTATTAGAGCAGTTTGATCCTTGTCATTTCTCAGAGAAGGTCCTTGACGAGGACATGATATAAGGATTTGGGTCTCGAGCTAGTTTCACTTGTGGACAACCACTCTCGCTAACCTAAACAACCTCCCATGGTGGAAGAAAAGAGAGATGACAGAGCAAGAGATCCTTTCAATATGTTGCTCGAGGAAGCCCTTGTGCAAAAAAGTAACGAGATGATGGAAAACTTCGCTCAGATCCTTCAAAGACTACCAATGGCGGCAACCGAGCCATATTCAACAAGCAACCATTTTGCAAGTGCGACACCTTTTAAGGTGCAATTCAATTTTGATATCCCGTTATTTGAAGGACAGATAGATGCATATGCTATAGAAAAATGGTTGAATCTGCTAGAAGGTTATTACTCTGTCCAAAATTTTTCCGACAATGAAAAGATCACCTTGGCACTCCTTAAATACCTTCCCCATGTCAGAGCTTGGTGGGAATGTTACTGGGAGAGGTACACCGTGGATGAATCTACACTATTTGGGAGAGAACCCACATGGGCAGCCTTTGTAGATTCCCTAACGGAGGATTTCTATCCTGTCAGAAACTATGATGACCAATACATGAGATGGACAACTCTACATCAGAAAAGAGACCAGACGATGTCAGAGTACACCAACATCTTTCATACCTTGCGCTCAAAGTTGGGTATCAAAGACTCTGAGTGGCACCTAGTTTTGAAGTACCGTAATGGTATACATATATACATCCAAACATAGATGGATTTCTTGGACATCTCCTCACTGGGAGTTGCTTATCGATATGTAGTCAAAATTGAGCAGAAATTCAAGCAGTAGAGTACGTGGGAGAAGCATGGACAGAGAAAGGAAGGCCAACCTCAAGAGATCCAGTCCTAGATGCAGACAAACAAGGGTAACATGAAGTCTAAGAAAGACACCAAAAAGTGGTGTGAGTTCCACAATATCCCTTGGCACAACACTGATGAATGTCACTCAATACAGTGATTGGTGGACCAACTCAAAGACAAAGAGTCGAAGCCTGACTTAGACCCTGATTCAGAAAATAATAAAAGGAGATAGATCATTTATGAAAAACTCACTGCTACTATCGCAACTGTATAATTAGAAGAGGATCCTGAAGAGGTGGAGCGACTCTTCCATTCATAGTTGTGGGTGAAGGGGACCCCACTGCATTTTATTGTTGATAGCAGAAGCCAAAGGAACATCATATCAACAGAGGTCTTCAAGTAGTTGGATTTGCCAATAACACCACACCTGCAACCATACAACATCGGGTGGCTTTGTCAGGGTTAAGATCTTCATGTCATCCAACAATGTTTCCTGTCCTACGACATCAAGCCCTTCAAGGATGATGTAACATCCTCGTCCCTCCAGTCACCGGGTAATGATACCACGCAGAATTTATAGCTTATATAATATATATGCATTTTAATCAAATTAAAACACTTAAAACAAAATTACTGCCATCATACAGACTTAAATAGAATTAACAACAATTCATACATGCAACAAAATACATGAAAACATACAAGAATCATAACACATGCATAAAATACATAATTAAGAACAACAATGATACTTATCTTTTATCTAGTGTAAATCCACCAAATGCGTGCAGACCTTCCACGAACCTCCCAGCCTTAGACCACACTGCTCATCACTCTCAGCAATAGGTCACCCCTGAGCTGGGACTAAACTCCATCGGGCAAGGGAATTCTAGGCTTGGCAAGGACAACAAGGAAGTTGCACAAAAGCAATAGGATGGATCTTTTATCCTAGAAGCCACTTACACCCACATCTCACAGACCCTCATTCCCCACATGCCTGCTCCACCCTAGGAGAGTACACCTTCACTACTACTAGTCCATCGGCCAATACACCTCCCTTACCTTGGGCTTCAGCAACAGGCTGGACCAGAAGTCTCAGAGTATTGTAGCTGCTGTGGGACTCCCTTCCAGGAGAACTCACTTCGCAACAAAGTCTGTCTCCTAGGAGAGTTGCTTACAAGCCTGACAGCCTGACAACCTGCTTCTTCAATTTAGATCCTAAGCAATACTGCAAAAACATTTGGCTAGCATATGGGTGACAACAACAACATGAAAAATTATGGACACCAAAAAATGGCAACAACCTAATGCTAAGACACAACACGGCTCAGGCGAACACAAGGCAACAACACCAAACGGTTAAGGCAAGAACTCAGATTTGTAGTGTGGATAAACTTGGGTTTACAGAACACACAGGTCGGATTTTCCCTCCCTAACTGGTTTATCAAATGTGCGAGGTTATGCAAAGGCAGACGCTGAGGCTAGATGACAAATCGGGAAATGGAAAGCAAACCCCCTTCTCATGAGAGGTTTTCTCCACCATGCATACCATGCGTAGGTAACCATAGGTCAACGCCCGAGACCAATGAGTTCAGGTGGAGGATGGCAGATCGACCAATGAACTACCAGCATGGTTTGACTAGCCAGATTACTGGTTCTAGAGATCTGTGATGGATGCTCCCGGTTCACGATTAGACAATGGGTCGAGAACCCACAACACAGTTGACGCTTCAACTTTTAACTTCATGAGCCCAGGTCAACACTTGTCTTCCTATAGCTGCATGTGCTCCATTTAGTCTATGTCCCCAGCTACCAGGAACTTAGGATAACAAAACATATTATGTCCACCTTAGTTTCCAGGAAATAATATTAAAATATTGTTCCTCTAGAGGTAAGCCCCCTAGCTTATCCCCTAGGACCACATACTTATCCCCCTCCCTTGCCCAACCTTGTGGAAGCTTAGTCCCCCATCACTCTCTCTTCGTGGTCGGTCTACACGCAGCAATTTTTATATTTTATTAATGATCTACATAATTACATATACAAAATAGGCTTCTGGCCTTAGCATCCTAGGCTCCTGGCCTAATCATCACATAAGCCTCCTAGCTTATTATAACTCGGCCCACCAGCCTAACAAACATCTTTACAATTCATAATTACAATTGGAGCTCTACTGGGGGATATTACAATCCCCTCCCCTTATTTTTGCACTATCCTCAATGCAACTTACTTACACATATATAATTCGGAAATTCTTCAAAAAGTTCCAAGATTTAGCTATTGGAAGCCCATTATCCATATTTACTTTCAAGCACCAATTCTGTTATCCATACTACAACTGAAACTCAATTTCTCTATTCCCTGGAGTTGCTTCAGGAAAGCATTCATCTTATTGTTCCTTGTTCCATGCTTCAATTAAACCTCATTGAAAGCACCGAATGGTTGTAGATCCACAATGTTCCATCCATTGATAAAATCTCAGCAGTGTTATGACTCCACATATGTAAACACTCTGCTTGTACACTTATTCATTTAGAAGCAACATTAGAACATACGTGCAATATATATACAGAAAATTCTAATAACATTATAACCTGTATACGAATTACAAGATACATAGCATACAATGAATAGAGAATTGATATTTATCTTTTGATTCAGAAGACTTCCATATCAACATGGTCTAGGCCAAGGTACCAAACCCCAACAACATTCCAACCAATGGTCTCTCTTCCCCACATGCCTATCCCACCCCAGGAGTGTGCACCTTCACTGTCACACAGTCCATCGGCTGTTACACCTCCATTTCCTGGGGCTTCATCAACAGGCAGGACTGGAAGTCTTAGAGCATCGTGGCTCGAGGAGTTCCAACTGCCCTTAGAGGTCTCCAATCGACATCGTCCCCTAGCTACTCTTTGTCGTCAACATTCTAAATTTTGTCAACATCATCTCATCTGCATCACCCACATGCAGTTATCATGATAAAACATAAAAGAATTTATTTAGAAACTCAAGCTTAGTTCAAAGGGAATTCATCCTTTCCCCAAAACATGAAATTCTATTTCATAATTCATCTTGGTTGTTGCCATATTATGAATGCAACCATCCTTGTGGTTTTCCACAAGCACCAAACTGCATACCATTTTTCCTGTAATGCTTCATCTTGCATACAACCAACAAATTGTCAGTATTTTCTATACATCATAATGCAACGTGTACAACACCTTATGCAATGATCTTAGAATTGCCCGCACCTAGAAATTCAATCACAATTACCAAACAATTTAACCAAATATAATGACTCATCATTCTATGCATATGCATGTTCATAATTAATAACAGTAAGTTTATTATTTCGATTTTCTGAACATAAATTTTATGTAGTCTCTATTCCTGTGACTACCTGGATTGCAAATTTCTTGTTGCAATGTTTAACAGTTCCTGAAATGTTCTCAACTTCATGAGTTAGCAACATTTCATCCATTAGTATAATTATTTCCATGCCAAAAACATATATACATGCACTCACAAAATGCATTCAACAAAGTGTGTTTAAGTATACAATTCCATCATGTATGAGTGCAACTCTGCCCCTTACTAGACATGAGTACAACTCTCAATTCCTATTTATTCAGTGCACCTTGCATTGAATTACACAATGCTCTTTATCTCAGTCATGTATCTCCCCATCCATAAGTTGGAATTCTAGCCAATGTGTTGACACATTCTCCAGACACTTCCTATTGTCTTCCCAATTAATTGGATGCCTTCCTTTTCGACCCGAACACTACACCAAGAATATAATTTTGTGGTGTTCATTAGTGTTAGAAAAAAGGTTGCAGCCCCAGTTTTATTAAAGGTAGGAATATTTTAGTACATGTGTGGTTCATAACCTTTCCATATCCATATCTTGCTATATCCAACCAGGTCCTGGTCTCATACATGATTAGCTTACTGGCATTCATTCCTATAACAAATTCTTATCTTTTAATTCTTTGGTTATCACCCCATAACCAAATTGACATGACATTCTATTGTGTCAGTGTGTGCATTCAGAGGCTAAAAATCTTTGAATTAATACAGACCTCCAACCTTTACCACATCCAGTGGTATGCACTCAATAATATAATCATGCGATTTTACATAATAACTCTAGCTGAGGAAATTCTTACCTAAATTTATTTTTAGCAATTATGCAAAAAGAGTAATAAAACTCATACCTGTATGACTGCCATTAATCAATTTTATACTACATGAATGTCTGATGGCAGTAGAAGCTTTCATGCTTCTTTTATCAAACCTATAACCAACACTTCATCTTTCTGTTGCTTCTCTCCTTATGTAGCAACATCATCAACAACACTTGCAAACATGCAAGAATTCTTTCCTCTGGCTAACCCAATCAAGCCATAACATACTTGCTGCCACAAAAATTGCAGCAACTTCTTTCCCATGTGCAAATTTTCCTTGTTGATCCCAGAAGTCTTCAATTCTTCTCGGATTCCTGAATCTTCTTGTTCTCTCATTGTAGTCACTATGCATGACTATTTTTTTCCTAAGCACTTTATATCCAAATCACTCTTGGGTGCCTTTGCATTTATAGTCCCAAACTAAGTTGATATTAAACTTAAGCTTTCGTTAATTTCCCAGGTCCAATTATCCCAATCTCGTACTTGGATGAATCAAATTCCACACCAAGCTGTTTTATAGACTCTGGATTCTTCAACATCAAGTTACTCTTTAGGACTGAACTTCTTCAACCCTTTTCCAACATAATACTTTAGTACTTGAGGTTTTCTTGTACTCTCTGGTTCTCTTTTGCTAGTTGGACATCTATCTCATGATTTCTTCTTCCATTATCTTAGGATGTTCATGGACTTGAATCCATCCAAAAGTTTTTCCTTGTCTAGTTTGCATACTTTCCATCACATATTATGTGGATTATTAATTTTCAGCATTCCATTATTATTTGGATTCCTCTGATTCAGCTTCTGCATGAACTAACTATAATTCCCTAAAACCTTCCTTCCTTATTCCCATTCTTTGCGTCTCCATACGAACATATGGTTCATGCATTATCATGTATTGCAGATAGCTTTCTCCACCTAGCATTCACATTTGATGTGCAAGGATTGTCACCTGGACTGTCTTCCCCAAACAAGAATCCCATTAGGGGTTTCCATGTTACTTATCGAACCCAACATCTAATCCCACGACTTCTAAAAAATCTCAGATGTAGAATAAATAATTTTCCCTGTCCTTCTTCTCTGATGCACTTCTTGTGCAACGATCTCTTTTCTCTAAGATAATGGCTCTTAGATATTTGTTGGAACCTATCATAAGGTTCCCAGGTCTTCAGTACCTCCCTGATGCAGGTCTGAACCAGACAAAACCAACAGGCTTCTTTCCTAACCCCTTTTTCCTTCTTTAACACAGTTTTCGGGCACTAGCCCCCATTTTCCTTGGGCCCTTAATTCGCATGGGACCACCACTGTGACCAAGTGATAAATCAATAGGTGCTTACTCAGGCGTTTGGATTCGGGAATTTTCAAACACAACCCAACAATATCTCGGAGTTCTAGATTACCGAACTCGCGAAGTAGAGTGTATCAACAGTCCACGTCTACCCAACATCCAATGGCTGACACTCACTATGGAACTTCAGGCGTCTAAGTTCCGAGACTTCGGGAGATACCGTTGCAAAGATCAACGGTCCTTGTTGACTTGAGATCAACAATCCTCGATTACTTCGGGACTTCAGGTCTTTCCGACCAAGACTAGATCAAGGGTTCTTCGACCTCCTCCTTGATCAACGATCAAGATCCCCTTCGAGACTTCGACGCTTTCACCCTCTTCTTTTCTCCAGAGTGATATGTAACCAAAGTTCCAGATATGGCGCTACACGTCCACTTTAATATCAATGACTGTCCAACGGAGTGAGTCTTTGTCTTCCACATGTCTCCTCGCAAATCAACGATCCACGTTCATTCCTTTGGATCAACGACCCTTAGACGTTTTGGGCTTCGGTGGTTCAGAACATTCTGAAACACAACTTCACAAAAACCCTGGAGTACGATTCTCTGAAGTTCACGATCTAGTGACACCTATCCAACCCAGATCAACGGCTCCCAGCTGCTTCGGCTATTCGGGCTTCGGTGATTTCAAACTTTCGTCCTTCACGTTCTCCCAGAGTGTTTTCACCCAGAGTTCACGATATGTTGACATGTACCCTCTTGCACGATCAATGATCATAAGTGGCTTCAACACTTCAGGTATTTAGTGATTTCGTATCTTCCCCAACCACAAACTTTCGAAGTGGTTCACTCCAGAGTTATGGATCTTTCGCCACCTGTCATCCTTTGGATCCAATAGTTGTTGGTCCTTCGTGCTTAGATCCAATGGATGGGATCTGTTCCTCCTCAGCGCTCTCCTTTTCTTTCCCGGACACGGATCTAATGGTCTAGGCTCCTCCCCACAACATATATGATGATTTCTATCGCTCCTCCTCCTGAGATTTTGACTCCTTCCAACTTGGAAGAGTTTGTGGATATTCAAAGGTTTCAGACTTTGAACTTTCTCCTGCGAACCCAACTATCTTGGGTCTCAACTACGTCTCTGCTAACGCTATCCCTCCTGAGCTTTGGGACTTGTAATAAGCCCGACTCCTACACACTCCTCGCATTATCTCTTCTAAGATTTTCGATTTACTCAGTCTCTTAAGGGTCTCATCCCTTCTGTTTCCTTTCAAAGGTAAACTTCGTGCCCTCCTGGCAACCTTCTGCTCAAGGCACACCTTGTTGAGCATTTTCTACAGAGTGTTCAATAGCTCTGAGAGTATCTTCCTCTCATACTCTTCTCCTTGAAATTGATAAAGAGTTCTCTCTGTGCACACTTGCACTCGCTCAATGCCTGCTTGGCAGAGCCCTACAGAGTTCTCAGTGACTCTATCTCTCTCTGAACTCAACATAGAGTTCTTCCTATGCACTCCTTGCACTTTTGTTGATGAAGGTTCAATGGTATCTCTCCTGAGATTATCTGAGGTTAAATTACCTCTGTCAATGCACTTCTTATGGAAAATCTACACTGCTTGCACTCAAAAATGAAAAGAAGAGAAACAATTGAAACTTATTCAATACTTCACCAGTTTACGCATTGAAACTAGTTAATCTCTAAACATTCCCTTGTCACCTTTCTTGACATCATTACGTCACATCACTTACGTCTTTCAATTGCAGGGGCATGAAATGGTGGTTTGGAGAAACCCACCTTTCGTCCCACAATTCTTCTGACACTGACACGTAACCCCTCGGTGAAACTGCGGTTTGGATTGCAAGACCGCCTTGGATAATTAACTTCCATGCAACTTGGGTCCCTGCAATTCCTTTTGGTCGTTGATCTTGATGTATCGTGATCAATGCCACTGTGGGTCCTTCGACCTTTAACTATGTTACCTAACCTCAACCCCACTAACCATGCTCATACGAAATTCCACGTGGTGGAATACTAGCAGTTGACACGTGGCTCAGTCAGATGAGTGACACGTGTCACGTTCCATATGAAATTTCAAACTTCTATGGGTTCAAAACCCATTGACACATGGCGCACAACCCATGTGTCCACGTCAAACCAAGTGACATCACGATGCCACGTCACTTCGGAGTTTTGGGCTTCCGCCTTTCTCTTAGTTTGCATCAACTTCACCAAAGTCACGAAGTCTGAAGGGCTTCCAGGATAACCCTTCTACACCTTCTCCATATCTGATGGTCGTAAAGGATTTCCCTTCCTTCCGAACAGATCCTACGATGCAGAAAAAACTTTGTTACTCTGCGGATTTCCAAAGGATTCACGACAAACTACCTTGCAACATTACCAGATCTGACGGTCATGAAGGATTCTCCTTCTCCCGAACAGATCCTAAGGTCCATATTACACTGCGGCCCAATACCACTTCTGTCGTGGTTTTACAACACCAGTACTCTTCTTGAGCTTCGTAACATGAACAAGGTAACTTCTTGGCACTTAGGAAGGTTCTGAGGTTTGAAATTGGTCCTCCAACACAATTTCCTCTTGAAACCTTGGGTCCAATGACCACTTATCCATCCCATTTAGGCTTAGTGTTTGAAACCTTGGCTCTGAACTCGAATTTTGTCTACTTCGACAACAATTCTTTCTGAAACTTTTCCTTCAACTACCACTAACATGGCCCATCCAAGCTCAGTGTTGTAACCATGCTCTGATACCATATTGTAACATCCTTGACCCTCCAGACACCGGGTAATGCTACCACGCGAAATTTACAGCTTATATAATATATATGCATTTTAATCGAATTAAAACACTTACCATAGAATTACTGCCATCATACAGACTTAAATAGAATTAACAACAATTCATACATGCAACGGAATACATGAAAACATACAAGCATCATAACACATGCATAAAATACATAATTAAGCACAACAATGATAATTATATTTTATATGGAGTAAATCCACCAACTACGTACAGACCTTCCACGAACCTCCCAGCCTTAGACCGCGTTGCTCATCACTCTTAGCAATAGGTCACTCTCGAGTTGGGACTAAACTCCACTAGGCAAGGGAATTCTAGGCTTGGCAAGGAAAACAAGGAAGTTGCACAAAAGCAATAGGAAGGATCTTTTATCCCAATAGCCACTGACTCCCACAACTCACAGACCCTCATTCCCCACACGCTTGCTCCACCCCAAGAGAGTACACCTTCACTACCAGTAGTCCATTGGCCAGTACACCTCCCTTACCTTGGGCTTCAACAACAGGCTGGACTAGAAGTCTCAGAGTACTGTAGTTGCCACGGGACTCCCTTCCATGAGAACTCACTTCCCAACAAACTCCCTCTCCTGGGAGATTTTCTCACAAGCCTGACAGCCTAATAGCCCGCTTCTTCAATTCGACTCCTAAGAAATACTGCAACAACATTCATCTAGCATACAGGTGACATCAGAAACAGGAACAGTTATGGACACCAAAAAATGGCAACAGTCTAACGCTAAGACACAACACGGCTCAGGCGAACACGAGGCAACAACCCCAAATGGTTAAGGTAGGAACTCAGATTTGTAGTGTGGATAAACTTGGGTTCACAAAACACACAGGTTGAATTTTCCCTCCCCAACTGGTTTCTCAAATGTGTGAGGTTATGCAAAGGCAGACGCAGAGGCCAGACGACGAATTGGGAAATGGAAAGCGAACCCCCTTCCCATGAGTGGTTTTCTAAACCATGTGTACCGTGCTTAGGAAACTAGAGTTCGATGTCCGAGACCAACGAGTTCAGGTGGAGGATGGTAGATTGACTAGCGAACTACCGACACGGTTTGACTCACCGGATTACTAGTTCCAGAGATCCGTGATGGATGCTCCCGTTTCACGGTTAGACAGTGGGTCAAGAATGGCAAACGAACCCACAACACAACTGACGCTTCAGCTTTTAACTGCATGAGCACAGGTTGACACTTATCTTTTTGGAGCTACATGCGCTCCATTTAGCCTATGTCCCCAGCTACTAGGAACTTAGGATAACAAAACATATTATGTCCACCTTAGTTTTCTGGAAATAATATTAAAATATTATTTCTCTAGAGGTAATCCCCCTAGCTTAGCCCCTAGGCCCACATACTTATCCCCATCCCTTGCCCAACCTTGTGGAAGATTAATCCCCTGTCACTCTTTCTTCGTGGTCGGTCTACATGCAACGATGCCTATATTTTATTAATTATTTGCATAATTACACATACAAAATAGACTCCTAGCCTTAGCATCCTAGGCTCATGGCCTAATCATCACATGAGCCTTCTAGATTATTATAACTCATCTCACCATCCTAACAAGCATGTTTACAATTCTTAATTACAACTGGGGCTCTACCGGGGGATATTATAGATGAGATACTATGTGATGTTTCCCCACTAGAAGTCTGTGATGTTCTATTAGGCTAACCATATTGTTAGGACTCATAAATGTCACATTTATATCCTATTTTCCTTCACCATTCCTTACATTTCATGGTCCTAATAAACCTTTTATCATACCATTTCCATACATACATTTGGGTTTCACCTTTTTATTTTCCACTTTATTCATTTTAGTATTATAAGTGAATTTATGATTAAATCTTAGAAAAATGACATATTTTCATTATATATCAAGGTTGGATGAGTTTGATGATGTGTGCAGGCATATGTGAAGATTTCAACAAAGTCAAATATTACCACCTAGCCTCAAATTYGAATTTCATCTTCAAGCTTTGAAGAYTTGAAGAATATTTGGGACAATCATTCAAGCATATTCAAAGGAGAAGATCATGGAGATTTTGATAGGATATCTTATCCAAGATATGAGTGGAGGATTTGAAGGAATAAGTTGAGAGAATAGTGGATTTGTAATTATGACACTCTTCAAGACTTTCATGTATATAAGAGAGTGCTCTCTGTTCATGAAGGGGAGGGAGAGATCATGTAATTCATAATTTAGTCTTGTAATTAGGAGAAGGGGATTCTTAGCTTTGATTTGTATTCTTTCATTTGTCATGCTTTCATGATTTTTCATTTGATTCTTGTAATATAATATGAGATTGATTTATTGTGTGAGCTCACATATGTATTTTGTCATTCAACTCTTCACATGTTGTATTGCTTTCCTAGATTAATTTCCTGCTTTCCTAGTTAGTCTTTCAATGCTTTCCTAGATTAATTTCATTTAAAAAATTTGGATTAGATTACTTCTCCTTCAGTCCTACATATATAGTGTGTGTGCTTCGTAAGCCTACAAACCTTGGATTGACAAATTAAATAGTTGGGCAAGTACTACAACGGAATTAAACAACAATATTTCCACCTAACATTTTGGCGTCATTGTCAGGGAAGCACGATGGATTGAGTTTTAGTTTGAATAGTCATGCTCCTAACTCTGAGGTGACATATGGGTAAGGGCATGTAGGGAGTGTTTCAATTCTTGCAAGCGTAAGTGAAAATTTCATTTTTCGCAAGTGTGAATTTCAATTGTAGCAAGTGTGTTTTCCGCAACTGTGGAGAGTATGTGTTTCAGCAAGTATGATTTTTAGTTTTTTTATTTTTGATTTGGGTGCTGTAAGAACCCCTTTTTCAATATGTTTTAACAATGAGTGTCAGCTTGGAACTACTCACTTAGATCCTCGCAAAATTTGGGATCTCCTCTTCTCTGGAAGAGGAGATCTTGACAGCAATTAAAGATTCAAACACTCCTCCAGCAACAAACAAGGATTCAAGATCTGAAGACTCCTACGTATTAGATGAAGAACAAACATTTGAGCAAGAGATTGAGGAAGATGAAGAGGATTTACAAAAAGATCTGAGCGAGGAAAAATGTGCCTATGAAAGAATTATCGAGCAATGGTTCCAGGTAAGCACTCGATTAGATAAATTTCATTTTTAATTAGTTAGTTTGCCATTACAACAACTAGATTCATTCACTTTCGAATATTTCCATTATTTATTTGAAAAGTCACCACTGAACATATTGTTGTTACTGTTGCGTGCTTGGCTCCATTCTAAGTTTGACTACACGTAACTAATCTTTAAGTTTCATTTAGCATAGAGCAGGTAGGATTTTATTTCCAGTTTTGTTTTCTTAGAATAAGTATGCTCTCCTCCATGCTTCATGCGATCGCGAGGATAAAAAAATAAGATGTCTAAATTGATTTCAAGAATGAATTTTTTTGCATCTATCCTTTGACCTGCAAATAAACACAATAAAAAAAATTTAGGCGAATAAAAACAAAACCAATTTTACATGTTGTTACAGCATGCTGATAGATCGAAATTTTTACATGTTGTTACAGCATGCTAATACAACATTCTTCAATCTAGGGGTTACGAGGACATACCATGATCGTGATATTTAAAGGCTAGGAAGGCTATCATTTGGAGTGGCATAGGATAGTGACGTCATCCAGGGTGATGTTGACCCGCAATTGGCATACCACATGTCACCTAGAATCGTATGTCTTGTAGACCCTACGTGCCTATCAACACGTGACATGTGTCACCCATTGTAGGTGCCATGTGTCCTCTCTTCCTTGCTGCATGTCACCCTTGGCTCTTACCCATTTGACCCATTTGGTGGAAGGAGTATGTGGGACCCACTTGTATTCACCTTCGCGTCTAGTACGTCACCTCATGCGAGGGTGGACCCTATGGGAGTCTAGGACTTCGGGACTCTGGAGGTTTGGGATGTAGTGTTGTGGGTAAGTTGAAAGGATTGAAGGTCAGAGCCACATGGAGAGATTCTAGGCTCCTTAGAGAGTTTGGGAATTTGAGACTTCAGAGGACATGCATGCATAAAAGAAAAGGGTTGTTCAATGTCGAAGCGTCGAATGTTGAATTCTCCTCTAGCCTGTGTGTTAGATGAGGATGAAGTCTCGTCGTTGGTTTGGATGGTGGATGGACCTTCCCTGTGGGATGTAGGAACTGAAAAATGACACAAACGAGATGGTCCCATGTGGGTGCCACATGGCCCTCAAACAATAACTCCTCGAAGAACTTTGGGAGGCCATATCTTGCAAACCAGAGGTCGTATTTGAGCCTGGTAACAGTCGTTAGAAAGCTACTGGTGAGTAGAAGAGGGTGAAGATCTCAGAGAGATGAATCAAGTAAGAAAAATTTTGATGCCCCATCCCTAGAAATGGTAATTAAGGGTCGGGTGTGTTACACCATCTTTTTGTATTTGATTGGGAGTTCGAATTTGCCTCTGACTTAGAAACTTTCAACTCGGCCACCAGTGACTTTCCTATGTCCTTCTTCGACTTCTCATAACCCTTCTTGGGTTGCGGCTTGGACTAGTTGTCCTGAGAGTGGCCATATTTTCTCTATCCCTTGTTTTGTGGGTTGGGGCTGCCTTTTCCCTGCTTCGACTATGAGGAGTTTGCAAATCCAAACTCTCGCCTCTTCTGCTTAAATTTATGCTCAATCTTTTGACAACATATCTATAAGCCACACCTAATGATGCGATGTCCAGAAACTCCATTTCTATTTGAATGTATCTATATAGACAATCGCGGTATTTTAGCACTAGATGTCATTTAGAGTCTTTGATACCCAATTTGGTGCGCATGATATGGAAAATATTGGTGAAATCCGGTACTATCTAGTCCCTTTCCTAACGCAACGTGGTCCATCTTGTGTACTGGTCCTTGTAGCTCCCAACATGGTAGTATTGTTCTTTAATGGCATCCTTGAAGGAATCCCATGTGGGGGAGACCAAAAATATTTTAGATTCCTCTATGGCCCTTTTCTCAGAGTAAGTATCCCATGAGTCCTTAACATGGGGGACGACCTTGAGAAGTGAAAAAGTTATCTTTTCCCTATCATAAAAATTGTGGACCGAAAAATACCCTTCGAGCAGATTCAACCATTTATCTACAACATCCGCATCTATCGGTCCTTCAAATAATGGAATATGAAAATTTACTTGTAACTTGAAAAGAGTTGCGTGGCCGCTTGATGAAGATGCATCTCCTTTAGGTAGCCACCAGAGAATTTGTGCAAAATTGTACATCATTTCATTCCTTTGTCACACAAGCACTTCCTCGAGCAACAATTTAAAAGGATCTCCTGCTCCATCATCTTTCTTCTCGTCCCCCATGAGTTGTTTTTGGGCTTGGCACAACCGATGTTCCAAAGGCTCGACTGCTTCGAGTCCCAACTTCTTGTACCCAGATCTTGTCGGGGACA
>ML833395.1:30971-47811 GCA_009831015.1 Picea engelmannii
ACTATTGACCCTTAAATCCTCACTCACTATGCTCACCACCCGAATGATATCCCATTGTGACTATTATTCTCATCATAGCTCTTAGGTTGGTCGACAGTACATGCCACACTCTTGGCATGTACCTCTCGTCCGACGTCTCTCCAAGGCAGTCCTTCCAACCACAAAGCAAACTCATAGCCTGTGTCATGTGCATTATGGAAACATGGTCGTCACCATTCTCAACAAATGGACTCACCTTATATCTCTCCCTCTCAGTTTCATTTGGCTCCACCAACCCTCGCCTAATTTGCTTGATCATTGCATCACCTCTTCCCCCCCCCTGCAAAACCCTCTCCTCGACTTCTTCAAGTCTGTGCCCCGTCCAGAAACACCATGGCTCGTGGTAGAGGCTCTCACAGAGGTTAGGGTTTAACCCTTCGAGATCTCCCCCCTCCCACTAATTCCAAGCTCGCTAAAAACACCACATACTCCTCCACTTCCTTTGAAGCCCATGCCCCGCTGAACATTCAAGAGAACATCAACCTTCTAGAAGCAGATGTAAGAGTTTTACGTAGATTTTTTTTCAGATGAGGAAATCCAAGAGGAAACTCAATACTGTATCCCCGACACTGGTAATACTAGATCCCGTGTCTCTCACTACATGAGAACAATTGAACTTTACTGGCATATGAAACTCCTTCTTGGGCGAGCCATGATGGATAAGAAGGATGGAAAATGGGTAATTCTACTTCAGTTGGACGAGATTCAGGCACAATTGCAGCTTCGAGATCTCAAGATGATTCTCCTAGCCAAGATGATTATTGGAATGGACCTCTATACTTTCATCTTGGATTATGTTCGTGCAACTCTGGATGAGGACCAACCCTCCAATCAACGCCGATGTTTAGTAGGTTCTTATTTTTTTGGATTATTTTGGAAGGCTTCAAGATATCAATCCATCCTCCTTCAAAACAATATATTAGAAATTCTCAATCAATTTTTGTATCAAGCACATAAAGAGATTCACAACTATTTTTTCTGATAGTTTTAATGACAAGCATAGGAGATAGTTTATGTTCCAAAATTTACAAGACTTTTCAGTTCAAAAGACTCTATTTTTATATTACTGTAGACAATCTAATGCTATGTTGTTGGTTTGGTTTCCCTAGTGGCAGGCCAACAACACAGTCTAAGTACATTTCAAATTTAGTAATATAATGTCTTCAGGATAGCTTACAAAAAAATAATATATTTCCAACAAAATATATAATACAACATAACCATAGAGTAATCTTTATCACCCATTACATTATTGTATTTGTATAATTCCAAGACCTGATATATATATTTATACCATACTTAAGTGTGTTTTGGGATGGATCAACTCCACCTAATTTGTAGCTCGTTGATGTCACTGTTCATTAATGGTTTTGGTAAATATTCATCTACCACAATCCTGTCTCCTTATCCACATCGACAAATTCAAGTGGATATTAATACAACACTCTAGTTAAAAGTTAACGTAGTGTCATTTGGCTCTATCGTGGAGTATGAATCAACATATATGAAGTCACTATCTCCCATTGGGATTCGATGCCATTAATGGCCCTCTACACCATAGTTGGCATCATCAGAGTCTTTAAGTCAACTACAACACTTCAAAAACTAAACCCTATCTCACCTTTGTTCACTTTAGAACCTCGGTAAGGTATGTTACAAAAAAATATCGTGTTCCCTTGAACCTAAGAGGTTCTGTAACTTCTCAAGGCATAAAATTTGATGGTAATAAATTTCTTTCGCTCATGCTATTGTTCTTATCTGAAACTCTTAGAGCACTTAGAATTTTCATTGTATTCTTTTTAACAATTGTATTATTATTCATACTAACTCTGTGGTATATATTGGTTGTCACAGGGAAGAGCTTATGGTTCTGGTGACAACCCATTAGAGAAGAATTCATTACAAACTTAGCGTGTGACCACCATTATTGGAACAAGCTATTCAATTCGATAGTATTTGGTGAAAAACTCATGACTATATTTCATTAGCTCACATGTTTTCTACAGACTTTACCACTGAGTATTTTGTGATTGTATTTTATTTTCAGTGAAGAAGATTCAAGTCGGTCATGGAAGAGCTTGAAACCCTTTGAGGATTTTCTTTTCAAGTCGTCAAAGGTATAGTAGTGTTAAAAATATATTTATAGGGTTTGTTTTATTATTTATTAATCAATCCCTCTTCCATCATATGATGTGCCTATGTCCCTTCGTAAAGAGTCGACATTGGCAAGAATGGGTTCACTCTTACTCATTAGAGTCCAAAAGCCCTTTATGGAAAAATATGGAGAGACTATGGTCTAAGTCAGTCTTCATCGAGAGGACGATGGATTTAAAGGTAAGCAATGTATTAACCCCGCCTCAATAGATCATAGAGTCAAAGTCATGCTATACACCCACCTTTCTTTAAAGGACTTAGTCATACAATAATAGGCGACGGTTGAAATCACGACCTATATAAAATCTATTGGGAAACTCTTTGTTCAAAGGTTAACACTGTAATTTTTATTTATTTGGCTCCTGTACAACATGGATTATTTTTCATAAATGATTTAGTTTATTTCCAAGTCTTTAAAAAATACATTACAACACTATTTTCTTAAAGATTTATCGGTATCTTCAATTATGGTTATTATATATTAAGTTGGTTCTTATTTTTCCTGAGAGGGATTTTCAATGTGGTTTCCTCTCTAAATAATCCGTATACACAAATATGTTTGTATTTTGATACCCCTCTTCAAATTTATCTCTTAGTATCAAGATATAGTTTCTACTCTCTCTGTCTCTGCAAATAAAAGAAGAATGATACACTGTCACTTGCTACTGTTGCAAAAATAAGTATTCATAGAGTAAATCTTTTCTCGGTTTATCTCTTACTCATGCACAAAGTTATATCTTGAGAAATAATAATAATAATAACCCATTAGGGTTTTTGTACTATACTTTAAGAATTTCGATTCTCATTTCTAAATAAATACAAATACTGTTGATGCTTATTTATGGGTCTATGTACAACATACATTGTTAGATAATATGCATTATAAGTTTTCAGAGATACTTTCACACACATCATCTACATAATACAAATAGACAATGTATCTTATGTTTACAAGTAAAAGAATATAATAATGATTCCTAATCCTTTTGTGCAATCATTCACAGAAATACTCTAACTAAAATCTTTCTAGTTTTCTCATATTTCTATTCCATTTTTTTCTTTCAGTAGTAGTAGCATTTCTAATAAAATATTACTAAGAAGATATTACAAAATATTAAAGAAAATACAAAATCTTATTTTGTGTTATAGAAATTAAACTCAGGATAGTATTCAACTAGTTTGAAAGAAAATATCTTAAATCAACTATGATTGTAAACATCAGAACTAGTAATTTCAAGGAATAAAATATAAGCAAACATATATGAATCAAAAAGAGATACTGGGGACAAACTGAGGAGAGGATCCAACTCCTCCCAACCATAGACCAAAGTAGCCAAGCCTCACTTGCTCCTATCACCCCTGAGCCTAATTCTTTATTCCATAGGAAGTTGAAAATGCTAATAACCTTCTCCAGGTAAATACCAGAACTTGACTCTTTCTCATAACCATCGAGTTCAACCTTGCACAAGTACTCAATAATTTCCTGCTTACACCATACTTGTCTTTCCTCTTATCTCCCCAAGAAGAAAATAGATTGCCTAGGTCTTTCCTTTTTTAAGTTAGTCTCCTCCCTAACTCCTGGGAGTCTTGGCCTAACTTCTTGCTATCTTGTTCCCTCACCTCCCACATCCTTGGGAGTAGGTTTACACTTGTCCTCATGGATAAAATTTACTTTGGTGGTTTTTATCTCTTTTTTTTCACTTTCCCATGTGTTGTAGGGGCTAGTCGAACCTGTCGACTAGACCCGATGGTCGACTTAGACTTGTCGATCGACCAATGTAGTGAGAAGTAGAAGTCGGTCGGAGTCTCTGCTAACCAACCAACCCAGGAAGTGAAGCAATTACAACTGCCTGTTAGAGGTATAAATAGATAAGCACATGAAGGCTCATATAGCTTCATGGGAGATGAATATGTAATTGTGTTGTATTTTCTATCATATAATAAAATGACTCTTCTTTGGGCTCTCATTACTTATGTATGTCTATATGTCTATGTGTATGCATCTCTATAATGGCTATGTAAGTTTCTACTGTAACACTCTTTATTTTCCCTTAGATTACAACATTGGTTTCGTTGTCGGTAGTATTGAACTTGGGCCTGAAATTGACGAACGGAGGAAGAACAAACCTACATGATTGGATCGAATGAATTATTGAAGATTATATTTCAGAACAAGCCTTGGAAGATCGGATGTCCCTAGACAAAATAAAAGAATAACTCTACAGTGAATTGCACGACGTATTTTTCTGCACTGTTCCAACACTTCTCCACAAATTCCTTCTCAACAAGGGAGTTGGTTATATCGTCGAATACTGACCAAGACTAGCCACATTTTTACCGAATAACAAATTCCAAGAAAGAGATGAAAGGTGGGAAGCATTTCTTGAAGTAAAGTGCAAAGATACAAGAGAATCCTGGGATTACTTGATCCAAATGGATCTTGGTGGCCATCCACCTTTTCCACCGAATCGCCATTTTGAGCCTGTGGTTTTGATAAACCATGGCATTCACCCTTTTGGTGGGGAATGTAATGTAATGTCATCTTCATTTGTTAATTACAAAAATCATGTAATGGTGTTATGTACATGCCTACAATATAACGTTAATGCACTGGATCACATTAGAACTCTGCAGTTAAGCACACTTGGGCTAGAGTAGTACTAGGATGGGTGACCACCTGGGAAGTCCTAGTATTTTACATGGCTATGGAATTTTATAAACTTGGTCCAATTTATCCCACATGCATCATGGGATTTGTTTTCCTCTCACTCTCTCATATACAATTGAGGTGAAGCAGGCCCTTTAAGCATGCAATGGACTATGATGTAAATCTTCCTGTGAATGAAGCATAGCCAACATCTCTTTCTTTTTAGAGATAAGCTACCCCATTTTTCCAGTTTGTGTTCTACAGTGTTTTTCTATCTTATTCAGCAACAGAAGTTGGGTTTCACTGTATTTATGTGTTCTCTTCTATACTTTTGTGTATTTCATTGTTATATCTCAGTTATATTTATGTCTTCATGTCATTCTCAAAATAATCTGGATCACTGGTATCAGAGCAGTCTGCTCCTTGTCATTTCTCAGAGAAGGTCCCTGGCGAGGTCAGGATATAGAGATTTGGGTCTCGAACTATTTTCACTTGAGGAAAACCACTCTCTCTAGCCCAAACAACCTCCCATGGTGGAAGAAAAGAGAGATGACAGAGCAAGAGATCCTTTCAAGATGTTTATTGAGGAAGCCCTTGTGCGAAAAAGTAACGAGATGATGGAAAAATTCGCTCAGATCCTTAGAACACTACTGATGACGGCAGTTGAGGCATATTCAACAAACAACCATTTCGCAAGTGTGACAACCTTTAAGGTACAATTCAATTTTCATATCCCCTTACTTGAAGGCCATATAGATGCAAATGCTATAGAAAAATGGTTGAATCTGCTAGAAGGTTATTACTCTGTCCAAAAAATTTCCGACAACGAAAAGATCACCTTCGCACTCCTTAAATCCTTTCCCCATTTCAGAGCTTGGCGGGAAGGTTACTGGGATAGGTACACCACAGATGAATCTACACTATTTTGGAGAGAACCCACTTGGGCAACCTTTGTAGATGCCCTAAAGGAGGATTTCTATCCTGTCGAAAACTATGATGACCAATACATGACATGGACAACTCCACTTCAAAAAAGAGACCAGATGGTGTCAGAGTACACCAACATATTTCATACCTTGTGCTCAAAGTTGGGTATCAAAGACTCTGAGTGACACTTGGTTTTGAAGTACCATAGTGGTATACATAGGTACATCCAAACATAGATGGATTCCTTGGACATCTCCTCACTGGGAGTTGCTTATCGATATGTAGTCAAAATTGAGCAGAAATTCAAGCAATAGAGTAAGTGGGAGAAGCATGGAAAGAGAAATGAAGGTCAACCTCAAGAGAGCTAGTCCCAGATGCATGCAAATAAGGGTAACAAGAATTCTAAGAAAGACACCAAAAAGTGGTGTGAGTTCCACAATATCCCTTGGCACAACACTGATGAATGTCACTCAATACAGTCATTGGTGGCCCATCTCAAAGACAAAGAGTCGAACCCCGACTTGGACCCCGATTCAGAAAATAATAAAAGGAGACAGATCATTGATGCAGAACCCACTTCTGCTATCGCAACTGTACAATCCAACCAGAAGAGGATCCCGAGGAGGTGGAGCGACTCTTCCATTCACAGATGTGGATGAAGGGGAACCCACTGCATTTTATTGTTGATAGCAGAAGCCAAAGGAACATCATCTCAGTAGAGGTTGTCAAGCAGTTGGATTTGCCAAAAACACCACACCCGCAACCATACAACATCGGGTGGCTTCTCCAGGGTCAAGATCTCCATGTCAGCCAACAATGTCGCCTATACTACGACATCAAGCCCTTCAAGGATGATGTAACATCCCCGACCCTCCAAACACCGAGTAATGCTACCACACAGAATTTACATCTTATATAACATATATTCATTTTAATCGAATTAAAACACTTAACAAATAATTACTGCCATCATACAAACTTAAACATAATTAATAGAAATTCATACATGCAACGGAATACATGAAAACATACAAGCATCATAACACATGCATAAAATACATAATTAAGCACAACAATGATACTTATCTTTTATCTAGAGTAAATCCACCAACTGCATGTAGACCTTCGACGAACCTCCCAGCCTTAGACCACGTTGCTCATCACTCTCAACAATAGGTCACCCCCAAGCTGGGACTAAACTCCATCGAGCAAGGGAATTCTAGGCTTGGAAAGGACAACAAGGAAGTTGCACAAAAGAAATAGGAAGGATATTGTATCCCAGGAGCCACTTACACCCACATCTCACAGACCCTCATTCCCCACATGCCTGCTCCACCCCAGGAGAGTACACCTTCACTACTACTAGTCCATCGACCAATACACCTTCCTTACCTTGGGCTTCAGCAACAGGCTAGACCAGAAGTCTTAGAGTACTATAGCTGCTGTGAGACACCCTTCCAGGAGAACTTACTTCCCAACAAACTCTCTTTCCTAGGAGAGTTGCTCACGGGCCTGACATCCTGACAGTCTGCTTCTTCAATTCGGATCCTAAGCAATACTACAACAACATTCAACTAGCATACAAGTGACAACAGTAATAGGAACAATTATGGACATCGAAAAATGACAACATCCTAATGCTAAGAAACAACATGGCTCAGGCAAACACAAGGCAACAACCCCAAACAGTTAAGGCACGAGCTCGAATTCGTAGTGTGGATAAAACTAGGTTCAAAGAACACATAGGTCGGCTTTTCCCTCCCCGATTGGTTTCTTATATGTGTAAGGTTATGTAGAGGAAGACGTAGAGGCCAGACAACGAATTGGAAAATGGAAAGTGAACGCCCTTCCCGTGAGCAGTTTTCTCCACCATGTGTACCATGCATAGGTAACCAAAGGTCAACGTCTGAGACCAACAAGTTCAGGCAGAGGATGGCAGATCGACCAACGAACTACCAACATAGTTTGACTCACCAGATTAGTGGTTCCAGAGATCCGTGATGGATGCTCCCGGTTCATGGTTAGACAGTGGGTTTAGAATAGAAAGCGAACCCACAACATAGATGACACTTCATATTTTAACTCCATGAGCCTAGGTCGACACTTGTCTTCCTGGAGTTGCATGCACTCCATTTAGCCTACGTCTCCAGCTACTAGGAACTTAGGATAACAAAACATATTATGTCCACCCTAGTTTTCAGGAAATAATATTAAAATATTATTCCTCTAGAGGTAATCCCCCTACCTTAGCCCCTAGGCCGACATACTTATCCCCCTCCCTTGCCCAACCTTGTGGAAGCTTAGTACCCCATCACTCTTTCTTCATGGTCGGTCTACACGCAGCAATGTTTATATTTTATTAATGATCTGCATAATTACATATACAAAATAGGATCCTGGCCTTAGCATCCTAGGCTCATGGCCTAATCATCATATAAACCTCCTAGCTTATTATAACTCGGCTCACTAGCCTAACAAACATGTTTACAATTCATAATTACAATTGGGGCTCTACCGGGGCATATTGCAATCCCCTCCCGTTATTTTTTCACTATCCTCAGTGCAACTTACTTACACATATATAATTCAAAAAAAATTCAAAAAGCTCCAAGATTTAGCTATTGGAAGCCATTATCCATCTTTAATTTCAAGAACCAATTTTGGTATCCATACTACAGCTGAAACGAAATTGCTCTATTCCCTGGAGTTACTTCAGGAAAGAATTCAACTTATTGTTCCTTGTTACATGCTTCAATTAAACCTCATTGAAAGCACCGAATGGTTGTACATCCACGATGTTCCATCCATTGATAAACTCTCAACAGTGATATGAATCCATAGACGTAAACACTCTTCTCGTACACCTATTCATTCGGAAGCAACATTAGAACATACATGCAATATATATACAGGCAATTCTAATAACATTATAACATGTATACAAATTACGAGATACATAGCATACAATGAATAGAGAATTGATACTTATCTTTTGATTGAGAAGATTTCCATATAACCATGGTCTAGGCCAAGGTACCAAACCCTACCAACATTCCAACCAATGGTCTCTCTTCCCCACATGCATGTCCTACCCAAGGAGTGTGCACATTCACTGTCACACATTCCATCGGTTGTTACACCAACCTTTCCTTGGGCTTCATAAATAGGCTAGACCGAAAGTCTTAGAGCATCGTGGCTCGAGGAGTTCCAACTTCCCTCAGAGGTCTCCAATCGACATCTTCCCCGAGGTACTCTTTGTAGTCAACATTCTAACTTTTGTCAACATCATCTCATCTGCATCACCCACATGCAGTTATCATGAGAAAACATAAAAGAATTTATTTAGAAACTCAAGATTAGTTCCAAGGGAATTCATTCTTTCCCCAAAACATGAAATTCTATTTCATAATTCATCTTGGTTGTTTCCATATTATGAATGCAACCATCCTTGTGGTTTTCCACAAGCACCAAACTGCATACCATTTTTCCTGTAATGCTTCATCTTGCATACAACCAACAAATTGTTAGTATTTTATGTACATCATAATTCAACATGTACAACACCCTATGCAATGATCTTAGAATTGCTTGCACCTAGAAATTCAATCACAATTACCAAAAAAATTAACCAAATAGAATGACTCATCATTCTATGCATATGCATGTTCATAATTAATAACAGTAAGTTTATTATTTCAATTTTCCGTAGTCTCTATTCTTGTGACTACCTGGCTTGCAACTTTCCTGTTGCAATGTTTAACAGTTCCTGAAATGTTCTTAGCTTCATGAGTTAGCAACATTTCATCCATTAGTATAATTATTTCAATGCCAAAAACATATATACATGCACTCACAAAATGCATTCAACAAAGTGCATTTAAGTATACAATTCCATCATGTATGAGTGCAACTCTGCCCCTTATTAGACATGAGTACAGCTCTCAATGCATGTTTATTCAGTGCACCTTGCATTGAATTACATAATGCTCTTTATCTCAGTCATGTATCTCACCATCCATAAGTTGGAGTTCTGGCCAATGTGTTGACACATTCTCCACACACTTCCTATTGTCTTCCCAATTAATTGGATGCCTTCCTTTTTGACCCGAACACTACACCAAGAATATAATTCTGTGGTGTTCATTAGTGTTAGCAAAAAAGTTGCAGCCCAAGTTTTATTTAAAGGTAGGAAGATTTTAGTATCTGTGTGGTTCATAACCTTTCCATATCCAACCAGGTCCTTGTCTCATACATGACTATCTTACTGGCATTCATTCCTATAACAAGTTCTTATCTTTTAATTCTTTGGTTATTACCCCATAACCAAATTAACATGGCATTCTATTGTGTCAATGTGTGCATTCAGAGGCTAAAAATATTTGAATTAATACAGGCCTCCAGCCTTTACCACATCTAATGGTATGCACTCAATAATATAATCATGTGATTTTATATAATAACTCTGGTTGAGGAAATGCTTACCTAATTTTCCTTTAAGCAATTATGCAAAAAGAGTAATAAAACTCATACGTGCATGACTGCCATTAATAAATTTTATACTACCTGAATGTCTGATGGAAGTAGAAGCTTTCATGCTTATTTTATCAAACATTCTATAACCAATACTTCATCTTTATGTTGCTTCTCTCCTTATTTAGCAACGTCATCAACAAAACTTGCAAACATGCAAGCATTGTTTCCTCTGGCTGACCCAATCAAGCCATAACATACTTGCTGCCATAGAAATTGCAACAACTTCTTTCCCATGTACAACTTTTCCTTGCTGATCCTAGAAGTCTTCAATTCTTCCTGTATTCCTGAATCTTCTTGTGCTCTCATTGCAGTCACTGTACATGACTATTTTTGTCTTGAGCACTTTCTAGCAAAATCACTCTTGGTTGCCTTTGCATTTATAGTCCTAAACTAAGCTAATACTAACCTTCATCTTTCATTAATTTCCTGGGTCCAACTATCCCAATCTCGTACTTGGATGAATCAAATTCCACACCAAGTTGTTTTATAGACTCTGGATTCTTCAACATCCAGTTACTCTTCAGGACTGAACTTCTTCAGCCCTTTTTTGATGGAATACTTTAGTACTTGAGGTTTTCTTGTACTCTCCACTTCGCTTTTGCTAGCTGGACATCTATCTCATGATTTCTTCTTCCATTATCTTAGGATGTTCATGGACTTGACTCCATCTAGGAGTTTTTCCTTGTCTACTTTTCATACTTGCCAACACATATTATGTTGATTATTGATTTTCAGTATTCCATTATTATTTGGATTCCTCTGATTCAACTTCTGCATGAATGAATTATAATTCCCTAAAACCTTCCTTCCTTATTCCCATTATTTGCATCTCCATACGAACTTATGGTTCATGAATTATCATGTATTGCAGATAGCTTTCTCCACCTAGCATTCACATTTGATGTGCAAGGATTTTCACCTGGACTGTCTTCCCCAAAAAAGAATCCCATTAGGGGTTTCCATGTTGCTTATCAAACCCAACATCTGATCCCACGACTTCTGAAAAATCTCAGATGTAGAATAAAACTTTTTTCCCTGTTCTTCTTCTCTGATGCACTTCTTGTGCAATGATCTCTATTCTCTGAGCTAATGGCTCTTAGATATTTGTTTGACCCTATCATAAGGTTCCCAGGTCTTCATTACCTCCTTGATACAAGTTCGAACCAGACGAAACCTATGAGCTTCCTTCCTAACCCCTTTTTCCTTCTTTAACACAGTTTTCGGGCACTAGCCCCCATTTTCCTTGGGCCCTTAATTCGCATGGGACCATGACTGTGACTAAGTGCTAAATCAATAGGTTCTTACTCGAGCGTTCGGCTTCATGAATTTTCAAACACAACCCAATAATCTCACGGAGTTCTGGATTACCGAACTCGCGAAGTAGAGTGGATCAATAGTGTGCGTCTACCCAACATCCAATGTTCGACACTCACTATGGAACCTCAGGCGTCTGAGTTTTGAGACTTTGGAGTTTCGGGACTTATGGAGATACCGCTACAAAGATCAACGGTCCTTGTTGATTTGAGATCAACGGTCCTCGATTACTTTGGGACTTCGGGTCTTTCCAACCAAGACCAGATCAAGGGTCTTTCGATGTTCTCCTCGATTAACAATCGAGATATCTTTCAAGACTTCGGCGCTTTCACCCTTTTCTTTCCTTTGGAGTGCTCTGTACCTGGAGTTCCATATCTGGCGCCATGCATCCACTTTCAGATAAATGACTATCTAATGGAGTGAGTCTCTGTCTTCCATGTGTCTCCTCGCAGATCAACGATCCACGTTCCTTCCTTCAGATCAACGACCCTTAGATGTTTTGGGCTTCGGCACTTCAGAACATTTTGAAGCACAACTTTATAAAAATATCGTAGTATGATTCTCCAAAGTTTGTGATCAGGTGACACTTGTCTAACCCAGATCAACAGATCCCAGATGTTTCGGCTATTCGTTCTTCGACGATTTCAAACTTTCAACCTTCACGATCTCCGGGAGTGTTTTCACCTAGATTTCATGATATGGTTACACGTGCCCTCCTGCACGATCAAGGATCATAAGTGGCTTAGGCGCTTTGGGTATTTAGAGATTTTGTATCTTCCCCAACCACAAACTTCCAAAGTGGTTCGCTTCAGAGTTATGGATCTTTTGCCACCTGTCAGCCTTTAGATCCAACAATTGCTAGTCCTTCATGCTTAGATCCAACGAATGGGATTTGTTCCTCCTCAACGCTCTCCTTTGATTTCTTGGACATGGATCTAATGGTCCAGGATCCTCCCCACAACAGATCTAATGACTTCTATCGCTCCTCCTCCGGAGCTTTTAACTCCTTCCAACTTGGAATATTTTTTGGATATTCAAAAGTTTCGGCCTTTGAAATTTCTCCTGCAAACCCGACTATATTGGGTCTTGATTGCATCTCTCCTAACGCTATGCCTCCTGAGCTTTGGAACTTGGAATAAGCCCGAATCCTATGCACTCCTCATGTTATATCTTCTGAGCTTTTCAATTTACTCAGTCTCCTAAGGGTCTCATCCCTTTTGTTTCATTTCAAAGGAAAACTCCATGCCCTCCTAGAAACCTTCTGCTCAAAGCACACCTTGTTGAGCATTTTCTATAGAGTGTTCAACAAATCTGTGAGTATCTTCCTCTGATACTCTTCTCCCTAAACTCGATGAATATTTCTCTCTATGCAGACTTTCACTCGCTCGATGCCCGCCTGGTAGAGCCCTATAGAGTTCTCAATGACTCTATCTCTATCTTAACTCAACACAGAGTTCTTCTTGTGCACTCCTTGCACTTTTGTTGATGAAGGTTCAATGATATATCTCTTGATATTCACTGAGGTTAACTTACCTCTATCAACGTACTCCTTGTGGAAAATGTGCACTGCTTGCACTCGAAAACTCAAAGAAGAGAAACAATTGAAACTTATTCAATACTTCACCAGTTTACGCATTCAAACCAGTTAATCTCTTAACATTCCCATGTCACCTTTGTTGACATCATTACATCACATCACTTACATATTCCAATTGCGGGGGCATGCAACGGTGGTTTGGAGCAACCTGCCTTTCATCCCATAATTCTTCTTACGCTGACACATAACCCCTTGGTGAAACCGCGGTTTGGATTGCGGGACTGCCTTGGATAATTAACTTTCATGCAACTTGGGTCCCTGCAATGCCTTCTATCTTTTGATCTTGATGTATCATGATCAACGCCGCTATGGGTCCTCCGACATTTAACTACATTACCAAACCTCGGCCCCACTAACCATGCTCATACAGAATACCACATGGTGGAATACTAGCGGCTAACACGTGGCTCAGTCAGATGAGTGACATGTGTCATGTTCCATATGACATTTCAAACTTCTATGAGTTCAAAACCCACTGACATGTGGCACACAACCCATGTGTCCACGTCAAACCAAGTGACATCACCATGCCACGTCACTTTGGAGTTTTGGGCTTCCGCCTTTCTCTTAGTTTACGTCAACTTCACCGAAGTCGCAAAGTCTGAAAGGCTTCTAGGATAAATCTTCTACACCTTCTCTAGATCTGATGGTCGTAAAGGATTTCACTTCCTTCCGAACAGATCCTATGGCACATAACAGACTCTGTTACTCTATGGATTTCCAAAGGAATTCATGGCTAACTACCTCGCAGCATTACTAGATCTGTCGGTCGTGAAGGATTCTCCTTCTCCCGAACAGATCCTAAGGTCCATATTACTCTGCAACCCAATACCACTTTTGTCATGGTTTTACGACACAGCTACTCTTCCTGAGATTCGTAACATGACCAAGGTAACTTCTTGGCACTCAGGAAGGTTCTGAGGTTCGAAATTGGTCCTCCAGACACAATTTCCTCTTGAAACCTTGGGTCCAATGACCACTTATCGATCCCATTCAGGCTCAGTGTTTGAAAACTTGGCTCTGAACTTGAATTTTGTCTACTTCAACAAAAATTATTTCCGAAACTTTTTCTTCAACTACCACTAACATGGCCCATATAGGCTCAGTGTTGTAACCATGCTCTAATACCATATTGTAACATCCCCGACCCTCCAGACACCAGGTAATGCTACAACGTGGAATTTACAGCTTATATAATATATATGCATTTTAATTGAATTAAAACACTTAACATGAAATTACTGCCATCATACAGACTTAAATAGAATTAACAACAATTCATACATACAACGGAATATATGAAAACATACAATCATCATAACCCATGCATAAAATACATAATTAAGCACAACAATTATACTTATCTTTTATCTGGAGTAAATCCGCCAACTGTGTGCAGACCTTCCATGAACCTCCCAACCTTAGACCACGTTGCTCACCACTCTCAACAATAGGTCACCCCTGAGCTAGGACTAAACTCCACCCAACAAGGGAATTCTAGGATTGGCAAGGAAAACAAGGAAGTTGCACAAAAGCAACAAAAAGAATATTTTATCCCAAGAGCCACTTACGCCCACAGCTCACAGACCTTCATTCCCCATATGCCTGCTCCACCCCAGGAGAGTACTCCTTCACTACTATTAGTCCATCGGCCAGTACACCTCCCTTACCTTGGGCTTCAGCAACAGGCTGGACCAGAAGTCTCAGAGTACTATAGTTTCTGTGGGACTCCCTTCCATGAGAACTCACTTCCCATCAAACTCTCTCTTCTGGGAGAGTTTCTCACAGGCCTGAAATCTTGACAGCCTGATTCTTCAATTTGGCTCCTAAGTAATACTACAAAAACATTCGACTAGCATAGGGGTGACTGCAGCAATAGGAATAGTTATGGACACCGAAAAATGGCAACAGCCTAACGCTAAGACACAACAGGGCTCAAGCGAACACAAGGCATCAACTCTTTCTTCGTGGTCAGTCTACACGCAACGATGCTTATATTTTATTAATTATCTACATAATTACATATACAAAACAGGATCCTAATCTTAGCATCCTAGGCTCCTAGCCTAATCATCACATAAGCTTCCTATCTTATTATAACTCGGATCACCATCATAACAAACATGTTTACAATTCATAATTACAACTGGGGCTCTACCGAGGGATATTACAGATGAGGTATTATGTGATGTTTCCCCACTAGAATTCTGTGATGTTCTATTAGGCCAACCATATATGTGGAGGCGTCATGCTATTTATGAGTCTCGACCCCATAGCTTCATTGTTACTTTGGGGGGTCAACTATACATGATACCAGAGGTAGTTTCAACTATTGTCCCACCAAAACAATGCCATAAAGTAATCTCTCATACTGCAAAGTTTAGCCTCTTCACAATCCAATCAAAAGGTGAACAGAAGGACACTGAAACCATTGCAGCCTTAGCCCAAGACCTTTCTATCCAACAGAAGCAAATTGACAGGATTGTAGAAGAGTACCAAGATGTTCTTGCTACACCTACGAGGGTGCCTCCACACTGCCCAGTCAAACTAGGTTATAATAGAACCCTTCATATTCTTCATGTTGCATCTTCACTGACAGATTCCTCGCACACTTAGGTAGATCATGTAACTATATTTGTTGAATGGATTCAACCCCTCTAGCAACATTTTCAAGACAACCTTCAATAAGCTAAGCATGACAATTTCTTCAACAAAGCAAGCAACACACCAATCTTCAGATCTAGCATAAGTCTCCTTATATCCCAAGGGAACTTGACGCAATGGGGACCATTGCTTCCTAAGGGGGATGAATGATCTAGATGGATCTCGATGGCCATCCACCTTTTCCACTGAATCACCATTTTAAGCCTGTGGTTTTGATAAACCATGACATTAGCCATTTTGGTGGGGAATGGAATGTAATGTCATCTTCATTTGTTAATTGCAAACATCACGTAATGGTCTTATGTACATGCCTACAACATAGCGTTAATGCACTAGATCCCATTAGAAATTGATGCAGGAGCATCTCTCCACACAGCCAGCCAGCCAGCCACGTCAGCGCACATGCATTCATATGCTAAAAGGGAGGTGTAGCCTCATTTGAATTTGAAATGAATGTAATTAAATGTATCAGGCTGGTGAGCCAGAGAAGCCATGCCTTTGCAAAGGCTGTAGATAAGATAGGCATTTAATGTGTGTCATGGCTGAGATCTAGATCCAAGTGATGGACTAGACAGCCATTGCTTGTAATTTAATAGAGTAGGTGAAATCGTGGAGGGAAGCGCTCAATGAGCCCCTCAGATAAAAGAGATTTTCAGATCTCAATTTGAGTTAGCTAGTAGTACAGCGTAGGGCTGAGAGAGCCGAGAGAGCTCGAGGAACACCTTTGTAAATTATTACAGGCATTTTCCATTTTAATAGAACAGAGCAGTTTTTCCTGCAATTCTGTGTTGAATGGATGTCTGAGTGGGGTGTCCTTTTACATGTTGTGTTTGTATTCTGTTATTATGCATTTGCAGGAGTTTTTGATTTCAGGTTTGAGAGGACTCTGAGGTTTCATGCCATGAGGGCGTGACAGAGCGCTGTGGGCTCTGAATACCGGTGCATTGATGCATTTCTGAACGCTG
>ML833396.1:36141-56521 GCA_009831015.1 Picea engelmannii
AATTATGTTATAATGCTATTATTATAATATATGGAAAAGACATAAATATTCAAATCACAATCATTTCACTCATCATATTTAAGTATTTTTGTTTCTAAACATGTTTAATCAACATATTTTATCTTGTCGGACAACAAACAATTTGTCTTGAACAACAGTTAAACATTATATGGCATTAATAATTATAACTTTTTGCAATCACAATTAAACATTATATGGAAACTATAAATTTAAATGAGTGATACGTATCAAATTTCACTTAAAAACAAAGAAATCATTAACAATGTTCGTCTATAGAACACTTATAATACATTTTATAAATCAAACAACAACAACAACCACAACATTATATGAAAAACATACTATACATTAGCGATATACATATGAATATACATGTCAAACACACATCTCAAAAAAATATGCAATAAACATGTCATATATAGATCTCTAGTCAAATATAAAACAATCAGTATAAATGTCAATCAGTACCACTACTAGCTAGGTCCACCAGCAGAGCCAGGTGCATAGATGTCTCTACTACCAGAGGTATAGCCTCTATCAAAAACAATTATCTCAGAAGCAAATGTCTACATAAGTGCATTATCAAGTGTCTCTATATCAATATCATGAATATGTCTATATCAATATCATGAATATGTGCATCAACAATACCTAATGTGATCATAGTGTCCAAAGCATCAAAAGTGTGTGACACGTGTGGAGGAAAAGGAGGAAAAGGGGGATCTGTGAATGATGACACATGTGGACTGGGAGAAAGACAGTGATTAGTGGATGGTGATACAAGCGAAGGAAATGGGGGAGGAGGATCAGACGTGGATATATGTAATGCCCCATTTTTGGATTCCCTTATGTTACAGTTTGGAATGCCTGCCAGAGTAGCCAATTTTGGGTGATAGTGAGCTCAGGCAGTTTTGAGGAGTTTTATGGGGCTCAACTCACATTATTCATCATATTTCATCATCATATCCATTCTGCATAGGTTGTCCTTGGTTTCGTTGCATTAGGACGATTTCTGTATTTTTGGGTTAATATTGAGCATATTTTAATTAATTACACTAAAGGTGTTATTTGGAGCTTGTTTCTTGGAGAAACACCTTAGTGTAATAGCTCGTTGGAACTGAGATGAAAATAACTATAGGATAGGATGATAAAAAGTGACTTTCAGTGGCACAAGAAGTTATAAGGGCGAATTAATCACTTTTTGGAGTAAAAAGGGTTATTAAATTAATAAAATGATTTTATGAAGAAATATTAAAGATGAATTAAAAGTCACTTGAATGGAAAAAGATGAAAGGGGGTATAAAAGAGAGATAGGGGCTTCTATTCTCTCATTATGTTGATTGATATTTTTATTTCTGGCTTCTTGGCTAGAAATTTCAAGGTACTTGGGGGTTTTGAAGGTTTTCACTGAATAAACCCTAGAGATTGGCAAGGAGGTGAAAGATTCCTTTGTTCTTGATCCAAGATTGGACAAGGTGGTGAAAAATTCCACCCTCGCCATTCTACATCAGTTTAGATCTACTTCCACCATCAGCTTTGACAAGGGGGCACACCAGTGAGGGTTTTTTGTAGGGCAAGGCACATTGCTTGGGGAGAAGAGGTTTGATTTGTCTTCTTTGAGAGAGACCTGAGAGATATATCATCACAGAGTTATTGCCCACATCAAGGGTGACTTTTCCTTGGCATTTCCCAAGATATTCAATCCATACTCGATTCATTTGGAGAGTTGGGCGAATTTCTTGTTGAGGGGTGCACTAGGGGTTAGGGAGACACTAATTTGGGAATAGATTTGGTCTTTACAATTGGGGTAACTCATCATATCTTCCATGATACTCATTCTTCACACTTTGGCATCACTATGTAGAGGGTTTGAGGCCATTTCTGAAGAGGGTGAATTCTACATGGTTTCCTATAGCCAGCGAGGGCGTAGATGGGATAGAAAGAGGTGCCATATTACAGCAAAGGAAGACTTGATCTAGTAGATGTTAGATGTGGGTTTTATAGCATGCAGCAAGCGTATGTATGCGAGCAGTAGTGCAGCATGGTGCATACATGCTCCAAAAAATGGTTTTTTAAATAGATTTCCTCAACAGTGATTTGGAAAATTATGCAAGTAGGAAAGCCAATTCCATGTATGCATAAGTAGGTAATTTTAGGGATATAACAGATGCCCCCTGATGTATGAGGTCAGAAGAGAAAATGATGGCCAAAATACATTACAATATCTTTACCAGTGAGAATGCATGAAATCGAGTGAGCCCGACACCAGAGTTCGGGAGGTGCGATCTGCAAAACAACAATTATCTCTCTCAGAAGGGCATACCCATGCTCGAGATGAACTAATCATGGATGCCAATCAAGTACACTACAAATCCATGTCATATAAATGTATAAAGTGTATCCGCGATCAATACACAGGGGATCTACATCTCAAAATCAGTCGAAGATATACAAGTACAATATGCATCTTCAAGAAGCTAGTAATGTCTGCGACTCAAGATGAAGACTTCATATCTCGAGCAACAACTTCAAGATCTTCAAAAATCAAGTAGGAATACAATGAGAGTGTAAGAATCACTACCCTAAGGTCTTCGACAAGCTGTCAAGAAAATACTGGAGGATCTCAATGATCAGGCAGAGAGCTTTGTCGATTTTGAATCTGGACTTGACTAGACTGTCAAGATGGCCGACTCATGAAATTCAAGAGACAAACTGCAGAAAGGCCAGCTCATGTTGGGTAAAACTTCCCTTGGAAAAAAGCACGAAAAATGATCAAACTCAGGCAACGTAACATTGACATAAGTTTGCGGTGCAGGAGGCATCGCAAAATCTCCATATGTTTGGAAGTGTAACCAAAGAAAGGAGGACACATCTATATGTAGAGAGAACATCTTCCTAAGGTCATACTAGATCCCAAAGCTTGACGAACAAATGGAAGGATGTGCTTTGTTCAATGGAGACTTTCTTTGTTGCCCAAAAAAGAATGTATATTTCCCGTCCCCTCTTTTTGGAATATTTGATTTTTTTGTCTTTTTCAATTTTTAACGAGCCTGGAAAAGAATAAAATAATGCTATGTTACAAAGGAGGAACAAGTGTCACAAGCAAGCAAACTGGTTCCAAGAGCATGGAACATATTGATGCTCAAGGCAAGGAGACATGTGCAGGATAAGGACACTCGAGGAAAATTCCTCCATGGGTCAAGGTGTCAAATCACAAAGGAAAAAAAGTGTTGCAAGGATTACGTATAAAGAATGCTTCAAAGGATCGGTTGACAGCAACATGGAGTAGGCATTAGGCCAAAGACACAAATATGAGACCCGTAATGTGATTAAGCATGACACAACAAGACCCCTTCCATGTAAATTTTTAGGAGCCCAAAGAAGGTAAGCTTGAAGGTTTTTTCACGTTTAGAGAGTCTGGAAAAATGTTAAAGAAGACTCTAGGGAGTACCTTTTTCACGATTAGTCCAATCGGCTCGAAAAAGGGTTAAACTTGCACCTAAAACACGTCTTTTCAAAACCATTTTAACGAGTGTGACAAAGACAAGATCACTTGGCTATATTTTCAATTTTAAGGAGTCTGAAAAGAGATTAACTATGGACTCATAGCCTTTTTCTGAGTTTAGTCTCCTTAGCCCGAAAAGGTATAAAAGTAATCGAGGAGAACTCTCCCAGCAAAATGAATCTCTCGATGTGTAAATTTTTCCGCACTTATCTATTGGCTAGAAAAAGGGATAAACTCATGCAAAGTAGATGTTCTTCTAGACCAATTTAACAAGTGTGAAGGAACAAGGTCACTCGATGATCTTTTCAATTTTAGGGAGTCTGAAAAGAGCTTAACTATGGACTCTGGGGGGGTTCCTTTTTCGTAAGTAATCTCCAAGGCCCGAAAAAGGTGATAAACCAAAACCAAGGAGAATGTTCCTTTTTCAAAAATTTAGTCCCTCGGGCCTGAAAAAGGGTTAAACTTACGCCTGAGAATACTCTTCTAGCGAACCAAAGTTCCTAGAGAATGCCTTTATTCGTAAAATTAACCATCCGGACCGAAAAAGGGGTAAACTACCGTTAGACAGATGTGCCTTTAAATTTTAGTTTATCGAGTGTGAAGGGAAACAAGATTGCTCGACAATATTTTTAATTTTAGAGAGTCTGAAAAGGGCTTAAAGAAGACTCTAGGGGGATACTTTTCTCAAGTAATCCAGACGATATCGAAAAGAATAAATGCAGTCTCGTTGGATGTTGCTTTCGAATTTTAAAGTGAGCTTGAAAGACAACAAAGCATGCTCATTAGGGAGTCTCGAGGGTAAGACCAAGAATGATGATTAACAAGAAGAATGAGGCTTCGATATGTAATCACGATGGGACTAATAGTGACTCCCAAGCCTATAGTCAAAACTGACAGCATGGATTCCAAAATGCAACAAAGGATCTACCTAGGGAATCCATGTAGATGTAGGCTCTACCACCTAACTACRACACCTCRAAAGCAGTAAAGAAGGTTATGTGTTGCACTTCGATGGGGTTSATCCTATGGGAAAGTGGAAAAGACAACGAGATGCAGAAAGTTGAGAGTGAAAACCTAACTTATATGCAAAAGTTGGAAAAAACAACTCTTACCAAGAGATGACGAAAATCTAACCAATCCCAAAAAAAATCACCAAACCGAAAGGATAAAAGTACTAGAACGACTAATAGATAACTCAAAAGTGAACTTGAGTAGCCACCAAGCTGGGAAAAATGAAAAAGGGAAAAAAGGGAAAAAAAGTCTATAAATAGAGGTGGACAACTCATTTGCACCATTGAAAATTGGAAATTAACAAAAAAGTAAAAAAAAAAACCTTTCATCAAAAGAGTGAATTACGGGAGCTACGGTGGATGAAAAACCCTCCTACTTGGACCCAGTAAGTACAAAATCCTTCCTCTTGCATTTCCACCATTTTTATTTAGTTTTGAGTTTGGGAGGCACGCGCCCTTGTAAAAGGGTTGCGTCTGCGTCTACGCGGGTTGTCCAAGGCCAGCCCGCATATGTACTAAGATAGAGTAATAAACAACTCAAGTACATACTCGACTGTGTAGTCAAAAACCCACGTACACCTCCTTTTGTATTGAAAAAATAAAAACACAAGCATTAATTCCTCACCAAATTTTGTATGTGATAGTATGTATGTTCACTGTAGGGAGAGAGAGCATGAGGAGATAGATATATTGGTCAAGGAGGACCCTATGACTATCGCCTCACTGAAACAATGTGGCTTATGGAAATTATTCCAGGTTTCTTTTATGAGGGCACAACTGAGGTTGCTTAACGCTCTTGTGGAGTATTGGCATCCTAATGCAGAAGCTTTCATGTTGGAGGGTCAATCACTGACCCCAACTATAGAGGATATTTACTTCCTGACCGACCTCTTCAGAAGAGGCGAACTGATCAACTTGAGGACCTTTCCTCTGGGGTCGTTCAACATCAAGGACTATATCAACATGTATTGTGAGGATGTTACTGAGAAAGTGGGTTCTCAAGTGTCTATTCACAAGATCACCAGCCTCTCTCTACGAGTGATTCTACTCCTGATTGGGCAGATTACTGGATCCACAACACTCCATCAGGCCTCTCGTGCACATATGCACTATGCCGTTTAGTGTTTAGATGCAACAATATTTGACTGGAGTAATACCATGCTAGTATGCATGAAGAGATAGGTCATAGAGTGTCGTAGGCGTACCAACAAGAACTTCGGTTTTGGTACCATATTATGTTCCTTGTTCTTTGAGAGGGTGCCCAGTCTTAGTCCTAGAGAGACAGTATGGAGGCATATAGCCTCCTTCCCAGCAGTGAGAAGGTGGGCAGTTTTACTTCCTAGACATGGTGGAGGAAGGACTGTAGAGGCCTTTGACGATAAATTCTTTGACTGGTGGGCACATCAGATCCCAGTTATAGAGGAATATCCCTATGCATGGATTAGCTACCTCAGAGATCCAGACATGCCTGTGCCTCCTGGCGAAGAGCGTGGCGAGATAGGTAACATGTATTTTTTATGTTATTAAATTTTCAATTTTCATATATATCCCTTTTATGTGTGCGTCAGAGTACTAACTTGTGAATTTGTTATGTATAGATGTGGGACCTGTTCGAACGATAGACCTCACCAAGACTAGGTTTCTTCCTCGACCAAAGGCAAGACCAACAACAACAGGAGGACCAGCAACTGTGGGAGGACCCCTAGCCAGAGAAGCTGACAGAGTCCTACAACAAGTGGAGAGGAACCTTACTTCACTCACTCGTGCAATTCCTATGGCTGAGATCGAGGATCTCCCCCCATCTATGCAGCCACATGTACTAGGGGTGCCTCAGACCTGGGTCTAGTTATTCTGGTGTCTTGCGAACACCATTTTTCACTATAACAGGGCCAATAGGCCTAGACCTTATATAGAATCAGACCATTTACGTGCCGAGGGCATATTTTGTATTATATATTTTTTGAGGGCGTAATCCCAATGATGTATACCGATGAGTTTTGAGGCTTTCATTCCCACTTTTGTACTCATGACACTATTTTTGGACATGTATATACATCTTTCTTGTTCTATGGATAATTTTTTTTACAAATGTATTTACATGTGCATGTGTGTGCTTTTATTTTTACATGTGAGCAACATGCCAATCTAAAACTTGATTAGCTAGAGTATATGTTAAATAATTAAATCTCCTAGGAACATGAATATGCGTAATGTAATCAAAAGATAATTCTAAGAGACGTACCCTAAGGAATCGTCAGTGAAGAGTGGGATATTAAATGTGGTAAACCCCATTTAACTGGGACACAACCAGTTGAACATCTAAGTAAACGTGAAGGTGATAAATGTCATGTGACAAAGCATCACATAGAAATTCTATCAGTGTGTTGTATTCGACGACATTGTTGGTTGCGTCACCTAGACAAATACCTCTGGAAGATATAAACTAGCCTCCAGGTGTGAAAATCACCCAAGCTGCGGAAGAAAGCCTCAGAGTGTGTCCACTAGCGTCGCTTGCAAACCCAAACTAAACCTCTGATTCACTTGACATCTGCCACAGTGAAAAATAAGACATAAATAACTACACGTCAGCAAGACCAAAAAGACAAAAATGTATAAGAGACTATACACATATACAAGAAGCCACCCAATTGACCAACCTAAGAGTAATACTTCTTAAGGTAGAGCCCATTTCTAGGATCTGCTAAAGCATTTCTCTCAAAATAAACTAGACGTTAAACACCCTTCTCTAAGACCTCTTTCACAATGAAAGGTCTGAACCACATGGATTTGAACTTGCCTGCCCCCAGGGGATATTTTTCTTGATCATACACCAGGAAAATATCGTCTTCAAAGAAAATCCAAGGGTGAATGGATCGATCATACTGACACTTGACTCATTGCTTATAAGCCTCATTTTCCAAGGATGCATCACAACATTGATCATTGAGCTGCTCGAGATATAGAAGGCATTCCTCAAGTGGTGAAGTGTCGCGCAGTAGCTCCATTGCCAACTTTATATAAGGGATCTGACACTCAATAGGTAAGACTGTTTCTAGCCCGTATACGAGTTGAAAAGGTGAAAAATTGGTGGCAGTCTTCACAGACGTTAGATAGGCCAACAATGTTGAATGCAACATCGAATTCCAATTTGACTTGGCAGAATTGATTGTCCATTGAAGAATAGTCTTGAGAGATCTATTCACAACTTCAACATGACCATTCGCTTGCAGGTAATAGGGTGACGAATGTTCCTGTTTGAACCCAATCTTTGATGTTAATTCAATCATCATTTTATTTTGGAAGTGACTACCATGGTCAGTGACAATCTCTTTTGGGATATCAAATCTTTCTACTATCTGATTGAAAATGAAAAGGGCAGTGGTTTTTCCATCATTACTAAATGTCGGCATAGCTTCAACCCACTTCATGAAGTAGTCTATTGTTATGATGATGTAATAATGCCCCATGGTTGAAGCCAGGTAACATGTAGTAAATTCAATCCCCCACTTGGTTAAATTACCAACAGCAATGATTGGAAACATAGGAGCAGGGTGTGCCTGCATCTTTCGATATAATACCTAGCACGGGTAGCACTTCTTGACCACCTCAACAAAATCCTTGATTAATGAGGGCCAGAAGTATCCTGCGCATAGAATATTTTGGGTTGTTGCTAGCCCAGATAAATGACTACCACATGCTCTGGTGTGATAGTCATTCAAAACAAGCTATTCTTCTTCACGAGTGAGACATCGTCGAAGAATTCAATCTATGCCCCGACAATAAAAAGTGTCATCAAGAAAGATAGTTTCACACTTGGTGTCGAATTCGTTGACACTCATCGTGAGAAGCAGAAGTGAGGCACTTCAAAGTCTGAAGATACAGAAGTACATATCCATACTAGGGGTCTGAATATGCAATTAGAAAAATATCTTCATTGATAGAAGACTCTTCGGGCATAATATCACTAGACTCGACCGATAGTTCCGAAATTAGTTCGGCAAAGACCAATGAAGTTTTAGATTTCGCAGAGACAAAATCTAAGTCAAACTCATGTAGGATAACTATCCATCTACTGATATTTCCTCAAATTACCCGTTGTGTTAACACATATTGGAAAGGGTTGATGACAACAATGACGGTAGTCTTGCGAAGCAATATATAGTGACGGAACCATTGGATAGCATGAACAACTGCCAAAACAAGTTTCTCAACATGAGAGTAGTTGAGTTCAGGTCCAACCAGGCATCGGCCAAGATAATAAATAACGTTCTCTTCGAGCATGTCATCGTCCTGGACAAAGACCATGCCCTTGGTCAACTCTGCAGTATCCAAATACAACAGGAAATCTCTGTTATAATTAGGAGGCCGGAACAGAGGGGCAGACATCAGGGCACATTTCAACGCTTTGAAAGAGCGTTGAGAAGCTTCATCCCAACATAATGGGACCCCTTTTTTCAAAATACGTATGAACACTTTAGTGATCTCGTCATAATTAGCGACAAAACACCGAAGAAAATTCGTTTTACCCTTTAAGCTCTGAAGATGGGGTATTGTGCACGGTGGAGGCAATTGAACAATCTCCTCAACCTTGAAAGTATCGACCATGATCCCTATTGTCAACATGATGAAACCTAATAAACGACATGACTTCACGCAAAAACTGCACTTGTTAGGATTTAAGTGAATTCCATAGTAGCAACATCACTCAAAGAATAGTCGTAGATGGGCGGGATGATCAGATCTCTTGCGAGAACGTGATGCTAGATCATCAAGGTACACCTCGACTATGTGTTTGAGGTTGTGAAAAGCAAATGACATGGCTCGATGAAAGGTAGCTCCAGCATTCTTCAGGCCAAAAGGTATCTTTCGATACGCGAAGGTACCCCAAGGACAAATAAAATTTGTTTTATACTCGTCCTCGGGTTTGATTTGAATCTGAATATATCCCGAAAAATCGTCCATGAAAGAAAATATTTCGCAACCCGCACACCCATCGACAATATGATCAATAAACAGGGTTGGAAAATTGTCTTTCGAGAAATCCTTGATCAAATTACGAAAATCCATACAAACGTCAATCATGCCCAGTTTCTTGTTGACAGGAACTGAGTTTGATACCCATTATGTCATATGTACGGGGTAGATAAAACCAACTTTCAACAGTTTCTCTACTTTTTCCTTTATCACCGTTGTTTTTCGAGGATTGACCGGAGGAAGCTTCTGTGGGATCGGTTTGATATCATGATAAGTCATGATTTTGTTTCGACAATTCATGGTTCGATGCCTTGCATCTCCTTGTAAGACCAAGCAAAAATGTCACAAAACTCCCTAAATAACTCGGTGTAAATTTGAATCTCTTCAGAGGAGCAATCTGCTCCAACGAAAACATTCTCCACGATGCCAGGAGTTTTGGAGATATCGATAGGAATCGTTGCAGCAATGCTTTCCATTTTACCCTCGGAATAAAATTTGTGCATAGCCAGAGGATTAATAGGACAAGGGCTATCTCCATTCATGGTCAAAACAAACTCTCCCACCTCTATTCTCCTAATCTTGGGAAGAGAATAAGATCTATGATGCAGATCATACCAAGGTCTATCGGGACCAGTCATTGCCTCTAGAATCACCTCATCAGAGGGAAAGACAAAGTCTAAAGGATCTTGAGCAGCAAGAGAATCCTAAGCCCAAATAGGCTCGAGAATTGGATCTAACTCATGTGAGGGAATCGGATCGGGGTTGGTCAAGGCTTGTTGGACATTGTTGTATGCAACCTTAGTTGCAAATAAGGGAATGGCCATGCCAATGTGCCCTATCCCTTCCATCAAATTTGATGGGGAAGGTAAAGTACATGAGTCATGAAAGTAGCTCATTTAAAAAGACGACACTTGAAATATTTCAGCCCTCAGCTAGTCGGAAATAGCTGATATAAACTTAACATCGTTGGAAGGCGATGAATAATCAAAGGTTCCCATCAATGACGAAAATAAATCGGCACTTAATTTGACAGTTCCATGATGTGGGTTATCAATCATTGGGACCACAAAAGCTCTCAATGAAGGGTCAGGACGAGAGAAGGAAAACTAGTCGATGGTTACAATTTCACCCTCGTGCGGAAATCATAAGACCTGAAAAACAGTGTCAACCACCGCATGCATCGCATAAGTCCAACTCCATCCTAACAAAATATTGTAGTCGAGAGGCGCATAGACTACTTCAACTTCAACACACACATTTTTACCCCCTAACTGCATAGGGAAAGAAGAAATTATTCAGTGTGGTCTAAACGATCAACCGTCAAAAGTTATAAGCAACGTAGGCGACAGAGACAACTCAAGCTGGCCAATGGCCTTCCAACATGCCAACGACATCATGAAAGTCGAGGCACCCTCATCAACCACCGTACGAAAAATTTTCCACATCAAAGACTTCATGGTGTATGCCACTACTATCTGAAAGGCGACGTGGTGAGGAAGACGAGGTTTAAGGTCGGTTGGATCGAAAATGATTGCTTCTGGGTCACTAATCTATGTCGCTCCCAAGGCGAGAAACAGAGATTTTTTATGTGAGGGGAAACTTTTGAGAACCTCCAAAGAACACATCACACAAGAGGTCTATGCCAGATCCTCCATGAAGGAGTAGTTTTGAGCGACCCTCGCGTTTGGATTATTGGAAGCCTTCTTAAATGCACCTTTAGGGATGCAAGTAATTGTCTCACCCACTGCCTTCTCAATTTGAAGAGGATTCAATGGGTTAGTGGCCTCCTTTCCCTTCTCGACAGATTTCGACGTTCCGTACTCATGAGTCCTAGAGGATAAATGAGCATTGGCGTTCATCATGTAAACATTCACGGTCAGATTATTAGTAGTAAGTGCGGGGGGTCCCTGACTGCCCCCTGCTGTGCTTGTGGATGTGGAAGCCTGAGCCATATTTTTCCCTTATGGAAAAAGGTTTGTCAACACAACAGGTTGTTGTGTTAGTAGCTTCTGGGCTTCCGAGAGTCGAGGGAATAGATGAGTCGGGTGGTCTTCTGTGTAAATATTACATAGATACTTCGACTTCTTCTTCTCAGTTTTTCCCCTGCCGGCATTGTTGGCATCCTTTTTATCCCCTTTACCCTTCTTATTTCTCTATTTCTTCTTTCCCTCGGTCTGTTGGTTGGCCTTGTGAGTCATCGACTACACACTGTGTACATATGACGTCTGGGTAGCAAGGGCAGCCGAACTAGGAATCTGGCTGGCCACAGACTGTTGTATCAACAATTTTGTAACTCATTTGACAACAGAGTTGTGGACTTTCTTTGTGTTGAGCCCACTATTCCATTAGTGTGGGGCCCATACTTTTTTTTTGACTTAGCAAGAGTAGACCATGGTGCATCAGGTAAGATCTCGTAGAGTATGCCAGACTGAGAAAATCAGTTCTAGGTGTTGGGCTCTCATAATATCCTCCTCATTTGAAATCACCCCGGACATTGCTACGTCTTTGGACACGCAAGGAACCAAATACTTCAAGACCCACTCAAGCAAGAAAGCAAGAGTAACCTTGTCCTTAATCAAGCTCTTTCTACACTACCACTCTCGGATATGATCTGAGATATGGTCAACCTTGGTCTGCTCGAAGTTAGCCAACAACTCGGTGTCAGCATCATATCTCACCAGTAACTGGAAATCATTCAAGAAAACCATCGCCAGGTTGTTGAAGTAAGATTACTTCAAGTTGTCGAGCTCGATATACCACTTCACAACACCCACTATAATAGTGCGTTGAAAAAGGCATAACTTAACAGAGTCGTCTTTCAACGAGTTTGATGAGTACCACAAGTGAAAGGTAGTCACATGATCACCTGAATATTCCCTGGGATTTCCCTCAAATTTAGGGATTTCTTAAGGAAATTTAGACGACATGGGGGGCCAACGCGAATTGTGACAGATCGGTTCATTCAATAATCTCGACAAGTCTGGAAACTCCAATGTTGCCAGAAACGGTAGTTTTGGTTAAGGGGTATTTACAGGAAAAGAGGGCCCTGGATTTTGACTAACACCAGGTTTCCAAGAAAATTTGGACTGTATGCCAGGGTTTTGGTAGAAATCATGGCCTTGCCCAATAAAAGGAAATTGTGTTTGTTGAGGCATCATCGAATGACTCCCGAAATTGGACGACATAGCATGTGCATGGAATGCTCCCTACGTTGTGTTCCAAGAACCTTGGTTGGGTATTACCCCAGCTGACTTGCTCGGCATAGGTACATAACCTTACCCGGGGTTCCATTTAGTATGGAAGGGGTTTCCCCTGACCGACATCCCTTGCAAGGGAAATGATCCCTGTTAAGGATTCCAAATACCTTATGTGGAGTATACTCCAGTTGTCGCTCCTCATGAAGGAATGGTACCTTGCACTGGGTTTTGTTGACCAATTTTGGGTTTCCCCCAGTCGGGAAAGAAACCGAAGAAAATGCATTGTTCCCAAACACACCAAATAAAGAGAACGACATAGATCCCATCGGCGTTGTATAAGGCAAAGGTCCCAAAATAGCTCCACTAAACAAGCTATAATTAACGTTAGGCCTGATTGGTTGTTGAAAAGAGCCACCAAGCGAAGGGGGTGGAGGAGGGATATGACCCCCAATGTAAGGAATGACATTAAAAGGGGAAGTAGTTCCCACGATTTACCCTTGCAAGGGAGCGTTACAGTTCCCTACCCCAAGACCCATGGTTTGTAAAGTAGAGTAAGTAAAAACTAAATTTGTATCAAAGTGAAGCATCCCATATGTGAAGGGAGTGCCTATCACGTTTTGAGTGAACAAAATTGTGGTCGAAGCCGTCAAAGGGATCAGACCACTGCCCAAAATCAAGGATGTCAGGACAATTGTGATTTTAACCAACAAAGGTGGGGAAGAAGGTACGATTCCCCTTCTTGTAGTAGTCGTAATGGGAGAACGGGGACTCTCGGATGAAGTAGTAGCATTTTCTTCCATTGTTTCTTGTCAAACAAACTGGCTCTCAGAAGATGTCTCCTCAGGAGGGACAATCAGGAGATGCTTGATCGTAGGATTTTCTAGCTTGAAACCTTCAGTCTCAAGGTCAGAAACGATATATTCCTCCGATTCCAGAAAATATCTTCTCAGAACAGGCTCAGGCACATTTTCTTGCAACCCGATCGTTTGAACGATAATTCTTTATCAAGTCTTCACCTTAACAACAGCGGAGGTGGCTCCAAAGTAACCGACAAGAAGCCCTGAAGCCTTCGCGACCGGTGGAGCTGTTGATATTCCACTTTGTGAAATGATCAACCAACATAGTAAGTCTTGACTAGCGTGGAACACAATTCACACACTAAAAGTTTCCTAAAGATAAACCAAGCAGTCGACTAACTAGTGGGAAGGACAGTTACGCCAATCAACACTAGAGAAACTAACTAGTGCAAGTGAAACTCGAACACGGAAGCACCCTCCGGATATACTCTGTGAAGCACAATCAGATGTCCACCTTAGGTACTAAGGTATACCCCCACAGTCACCTCTGTAAGTTTGTAAAATATAGGCAACTAAGTTGCCAGCTCACAGTCAGTAACAAGGTGGGTAGAGATGACAATCGAGCAGATCGTAATGAGCAGGATAACAAGCTTGAAGCCCTTCAAGGGTGCCAAAATCAATTGGTCTAGAAGAAAACTAAGGATCTCGAATGGATTTGAGGTCCATGAAGATCCGTAGGCAAATGTGATCGGTATTGTTCCTGAGAAAGACCCTCAATATACAATCCCCACTACATTTGGTCTAGCTTTGGAGGGGTTATCTCCTCTACCTTTCCTCATGTGACCTCGAGTTTATCCCCTATTTTAGAGGGGCGTCTCGGCTAACTCTTACAATGCTAGACTTAATACACTCCCTATCTCAGACTCCAATGTTTGTTTTAAAATGGCCTTGAAGAGTTTCCTCTTCACACCTAATTCAAGGCCCTAAAACCCTAAACTAGTCGGTGAACCCTACAAACAGAAAGTCTAATATATTTTAAGTTAAGCATTAATTTTAAGGCTTGATTTACACAAAGGATGTGGTCGTGTAAATAATGGTGTTTTGAAGAGACAAATAAGGAAGAGAACTTTAGAGCATTTGAAAGAAAAAACATACTTCGAACTTAAAGCAAAGCTTGTAAAACTCTTTGTAAAATTCAACTTTTCTAATCAATGTTTCAAGATATTGTAATTGAAAGTTTCCTAAAAAGTGATTTTGTTTTACTAAGCAAAAAGAACTTTGAAACGAAGACTATTTTCTTCTACAAACAACAACCTAGACTAATTTACCAAACTAAATGCAAGAAAATAAATTCTTTTTTTATTTTTCAAACTACTTTAACAAGAAAAACTAAAGTAAAAATTTGTTTTGTTTTTCAAAGAAAGAAACAGGAAAAAAGAGAAAACAAAAACCAAGATTGATAAAGACCCTAAGCCAACTGCATAAACACAGGGATTCAAACAAGAAACCAAAAGGAGGATATAAAACTTGAAATTTCACTCTAAACCTTTAGGGAAAACTAAGAAACAAGTTAATTGAAACTTTAACCCAAGATAAAGCCAAAGACAAATAATCTAACAGGTTCAAGAAAGTCCTGAGAAGCCTAAACTTCTTATCAGGAAAGTGACAGGCCTCTCTTTGTTAAAAAACACTTTCAAGACACAGAGACATGGGTTGTTGCATCAGCAGCCTGCATATGTACGTGAGTCATCTACTATCCAGAGCGTGTATGTACGCAAGTTGTCTATTGTGCAGAGCGTGTATGTATGTGGCTGAGCTAAAGCAGAGCACGTACACCTCAGAGAATTTTCAAAAAATAAAAGACTAGGCAGACTAAAAGGGCAAGGAAAAACTGGTAGGCACCTGGAAGGTGACCAGAGACCCTTAAAAGATTCAGAGAACTTGACTGAAACTCAAAAGGCAATCAAGAAGCCAATCAAAAACCCAAAAATATCCCTCTAAAACCCTATAGAGACTCCCCAGTGGAGTCAACAATTCTGCTAGCGGGAAAATCCCCCTATAACTATACCAGGGTTCTAAATATAGACAAAGCAATGAATTATTTAAAAGTCAATCTAATTCCTACACTACCCCAAACATTCCACATAGATGAACATAAAATGATAGAAGAGTAGGTCAAAAGCAGTACCTTTGATCCAAATGTTTGATCTTGACCTCCTCAAGCTTCGTTGCTTCCTTGGATTTTGGTCTCCTCCCAAAGCTTACCTACATCAACTCTTAGGAAAACAAGGCTACCAATATTCTATATATATTCATTAATTAGGGTTAGATATAACTCATTATGCCTAAACCAAATAAAATACATAAAGATATCATTTGGGACAGGGAAAAAGATTATTTTATTCAATATTCAAAGATTGGAAATTACAACCTTTCCAGGCCGACGCTCCGCAAACTTGGTCCAGGCTCCTCTTAACAATGCTCCAAGTGCACCTTCCAAATGCCTTCTCTCAACATCAGTTGATCACTTCAAGGGAAGGGAAGGGATTTTATGGGAGAAAAAGGATAGAGAGGGAATGTTGAGGCAAGAACTCAAAAAAGGTTGCAAATACTTGGGCAAGGAAGGAAAGGGATTTGGGCAGAGTTTAACCATTCTAATGCTTGATTGTGGAATGAGACCCCAAGATCTCCTTTTATATGAAAAAAGGATAGTTATTCGGTTTGGGGAGGGGCTATAACAAGTGAAATGGTTGGAAAACCTCTGATATCCTGTTAATTCCACCGAATTCCTTGCAACTTTTTAATTTATGAAACTTTTGGAGGTATACGCGGGTTGTTTAGTGTGAAACAAGCATATGTACGTGGGTTGTCTAGCATGCAAAAAGCATATGTATGTGGGAAGTAGTGCAGTAGGGCGTGTACATGCTCCAAAAAATGGTTTTTTAAATAGAGTTCCTCATCAATGATTTGGAAAATTATGCAAGTAGGAAGGCCAATGTCATGTATGCATAAGTAGAGCATTTTAGGGCTATAATAGTGGGACAGGTTGAGGAGCTTTATTTGGAGAGAAAAGTACCTCAGTTTGACCATATAGTTGGGCATGAGGATTATGTGCATAAGGGGGTGGCCTTAGTTTCTTCATTAGAGCAGTCCCATGAGGTGAGTGACACCCACACATTTGATGGCCAAAGTGATGACCAGAGTTCAGATGTGTTAGCACCTAAGCATGATGAGATTCGAATGTTGGGTGACCTACCTTTAGGTGTTGACATGACTTCTAGGAAGTGATGCGTGGGGGATAATGAGATTCCTATGGACGTGAACCTGACGCATTCCTTGCCTTCTCATTCACCTATGCTACATATGACACATGGTGATATCAATGGCATTATGGATGTGGTAGAGGAGCCTTATGTAGTGATTGAACACAAGGGACATGTGGATCTACAGGCACAAGAAGAGATGACTTTGAGATAGATGAATTTGTACATACCTTCAAGTATGGGGAGAGAGAGTCACCTCTTTTGGGGAGTCCATTGATAGATCAAGTTGTGGAGACTGACACGTCAATGGGATACTTACTTCTGCGACCGGTCTATAGTGACGAGGATACATTCCTTGTTTGTCGGGATGGCCATATCACATTTATGGACACACCTATATGGGATTCGAGTGCAGATGATATTATTAGGGTGAGTACACAGGAGGATACAATTGTACATACATGATACAGGGTGGTTCAGATTGAGGCAACAATATATGACGATGTACAGTGGCATACAGGGGAATTCGGTAGCACAATGAGCAGTGGGCAGTGTGGTGCCTTATCTCTTGACAAGTGTGTTGATGAGGATTCCACTATTGACATTATCAGTGGAATTCATGAGGTAGCACTTCAGTAGGGCAGTGTTCAGGAGTCACGACATTTGGTAGGACAACTGAGGGTCAGAGAGGACATGATCATGGTAGCCATTAGACACATTGATGATACACATGCATTGGTGACAGAGTATTGTTGGAGGGACACGATGGCACATGATAATTCGTATGGGGAGTTTTCCATTGATTACTTTCAAACACTAATGGAGAGAGTGATTGTGATGAGGACCAACTACCAGCAGTTACGTATGGATAGAGATTACCTTCTAGAGGTTGTCAAGATGTATCATGGGGCACTGAAGGAGAAGGCGACTAAGGTGGGCTGACTCACTCATGAGTTGGTGAGGACACAAGTATTCATGAAAGGCACACATACAACCCTTCAAGAATCAAAGTCCAGATTAGAGGAGCTCCTTGAGGAGGCTAATCAGAGATCCTCTACATATTTCTCAACAAAGAGTCAGATATATACTTCAACTACATCGCTAGAGGATGTTGGTGGTTTGATATAGGAGCGCTAGTTGATGGAGGAGCATGAGGGATACCCAGGATCACTGATGATTATGGAGAGATGTGACCAAGAGAGGCTTGAGGATGTTCATGTGTCACAGGGACCACCATTCATGAGAAGCTCTAAGATAGTTGGTCCTACACATACACATGGGGATTCCAGAGCCAGGGGCAGATATGAGGACACATCCAATTGGGTTTTAGGATTAGTTGACATCCATGTAGAGGTTGACCCAACAGTACACTCAGGATACATGATGATGCAGGAGGATATAGAAGCTTGCATGGGTATACATGGGCATACATTGATGAGTGGTAGTCGACAGGGGCATGCAAAAGTGTACAGTGGGATCCAGGGGGATGCAATGGAGTGTAGGGAGGAGACATACTTGGTGGAGCATGGAGATTTCCATGGAGAGAGGTCCTCTCCTTTACAAAAATACATGGACCTTCGATATCACATTCATAGTAGCATCAATCATAGGAGTGATGATCGAGGGAATGTGATTAACCATCAGTGTGTGGAGTCACCTACTGTTGTACATGATGGCATGATATTGGTGTGGAGTCCAGGTGAATATTCACCATGGATGTTGGTGGATGATTTTTTGTTCAAGCCTTTGGGATTGACTAACACATATAACACTTCTCAGTCCTACATATAGTTGCATAATTTTTTGTTAGCCTTCCCCAAAAAATTTTGTTTATACAACAACATAGGGGAAGATAGGCAGTTGCATGGGACACATAGAGGTGTTGGAAAGAGACCACCTTACAGGGGATACTTCATTATATGCAGCAGGATAGGGGAGGTTCACTTGAGACAGTCATATGAGGCCTTGGGCGTGATGGAGAGTATCCTAATCCATGGGACAGAGGATATTTCAGAGGTGGATATAGGTTCAAAATATCATTGGGATGAGGACGGGGAGCATAGTAGGAAAGATGCTTCCAATGAGGACTTTGAGGTCAGTTGGCAGGATTTATGGTCGCAACAGGTAGCGACAGAGGTCTTGAGGACCATACATGATGTACCTATGGTCAAACAACTTGGACATTTTAGGACCTGTCAACAAATCAGAGAGAGATTCTCTCGAGAGGATCTTGAGGATGATGTCATGAGTCATATGGGGGCATGCTTGTTAGGCCAGCATCACTAGTCAAGGCATGATTCCTTAGCCACCCTCGTTTCAGGGCATAATTGGGAGAGTATGCTAGCATCTCTTGACCCTAGTGTACTAGAGCTATATAGTAGGGTTGACATCATAGGGATATTGTCGGAGTATGGGACACTGCAGGAAACTGTGTGGGTTGGAAGGGAGGTCAAGTTTAGTGACCATAGACAGAACAACATAGCTATCAGTACACTTTGGCTAGAGATTTACAATTCAGCAGGCACCGATATATGTGGTATGGCACAATCAGAGTTATTTGATGTAGGGTTTGGTGCACTTCCAGAGTGCATGGGAGTTTTTGGGACACTCATGATTAATTCCTTCCATTGTTGGGGGGATTTGAGCGCAAATGGAGATGAGGACACCATGTAGCAGGATGTGTTTCCTTGGTTGAGGATCAAGAACATGAGTATATCATCTTCTTGGTTAGCAGGGGATCTAGATACTACCGGAGGTGGTAGTTTGGATACTGGTTTAGGTGAGATATTCCTTGAGCGATGGATATTTTATTTACTTTCTCTATTGGTTGCGGATCTTCAAGAGACTCTTTGCGTTGATGTCTTATAGGGCTATACTTTATAGGAAACTACAGTTCATATCTTGATTTGGGATCTAGGGATTAGATTGATTGGTATTCTAGTGGTTGATGGATTTGAGATTAGAGTAGAGCGATTGCCTTAGGAGTTGATTGAGGATCTACTGCACATGATCATTCTACTCATCAGGAGCATTATGGGGGCAGGCGTGTCAAGAACTTTGAGGGACCATGTTTTGAGGGGAGAGTAATTCTTGTCACACATGTGGATATGGGACCTTGAGATTGTACACATTTTGATTCAGCTATTACTTGAGGACAAGAAATATTCAGGTCGGGATGATTGTAATTCCCCATTTTTGGATTCCCCTATGTTACAGTTTGGGATGATAGTGAGCTCATGAAGTTTTGAGGAGTTTTATGGGGCCCGACTCAGATTATTCATTATCTTTCATCATTGGGATCCATTTCACACAACTTTTCCTTGGTTTCGTTGCATTCCGACGATTTTCGTAATTTTGGGTTATTCTGGAACATATTTTAATTAATTACACTAAAAGTGTTATTTGGAGTTTGTTTCTTGGAGAAACACCTTAGTGTAATAGCTCGTTGGAACCGGGAAAAAAATATCTACAGGATAGGATGATAAAAAGTGACTTTCAATGGTAGGAGAAGTTATAATGGTGAATTAATCACTTTTTGGAGTAAAAAGGGTTATTAAATTAATAAAGTGATTTTATGAAGAAATATTCAAGATGAATTGAAAGTCACTTGAAT
>ML833396.1:85967-97861 GCA_009831015.1 Picea engelmannii
TAGGCCTAAGCATGGGTAAACCCATGGGCCGACATCCCATACCCATTACATAATCCCAAATCCCAAAAAGGGCCCTAAAAGGGGCCAAGATCCCATGATCTCTGTTTCTTCTTGCGCTCCGCCTTCGACAGCCTATCGAAGTCCCAAAATTAGGTCAAACATGACCAAGAATCCTCAAAACTTGGTCAAGGGCCAACATGCCCCCAACACTCACCTGTGACTCGTCCCTAGTCACTCTAATCTGATTAGTTTTGCTTCAAAATCCTTGAGCTTGGCTCGAGCTGCTTCGACTTGTTGTTGTGCTACGGCCTCCTGTTCAATGAACTCTTGTATGGCTGCTTCGTTGACAGGTCCCTCTAGGCATTGTTCAGCTGCAGTGACGACTTGCTCCAGTTCCGCTCCTCGGGCTTTGATTTCTGTGAACAGTTGGTAAGCCTCATCCTGTACAGGTTGGAGCCTTTGAGTTACTTCCATAACTCTTCTCTGAATAGTGTGGACCTGTTGCTGGGTAGTGCGTTGCTCTTGGGATCGCTTCCTTCTTTCCACAGCAGACAAGGGCTTCAACTGCACCTGTATTGTCTCTGCTTTATACTTTGATTCCTGGAGTTGTGACTCCAGTGCCTTCAATTATGAATTCTCATTGAGTCGCTCATATGTTTTGGCATTGCAATCACTCAGTTGCTTGCATTCCAGGGCAATGACTTTTATTCTTTCAACTGCGCTTCGAGCATTTGCTTCCCTTTGATCCCTTACATCCTACAGGGTGTTAGGTATGGTGCGAAGCTCTAAATATGTTATTCATTGCTATAGCTACTGGACAACTTCTGCGAGCTGCTCTACTTGATGCGTGACTCGATCTTCAGCTTGTAGTTCTAATCCTATCACAGATTGGAGGGCTTTGTTTACTGCTTCTTTCACTTCGAGTTGCTCTGTGAGCAACTGGTCTTTTTCTTTTTGCATCTATGCTTTCTCTTCTTCAAACTTGGCCTGGATAGCAACCTTCTCCTATTCTGTAGCTCTGTGTTGTTCTATGATTTCGCCTTGTACTTGCTTCAAGGCCTGGGTGGCTTGTTTTGTTTCTTCTTGTGCGTGATGAAGGCGAGCTTCGACTGCATCAGCTAATCAGCAGAGTTGGGCTGGCTCATCTCCCAATTCTGGTTCTCCTGATGGCAGGGGTGCAGTGGACGCTGCACGACTGAAGTGAAGGGCCTGTTGTACCCCTCAAGATTCGACCTTAATTCTGTCATACATTTCCTCTTTCTTAGCTTCTTGTTTCTCCATGATTTCCAACGAAGTGTCATTGAGGGATGCTATGATGAAGTCAAAATCATCAGTAGTAAGCACAGTCTTCATCTTGGTCACAATGGCTCTTGATTTATTTCAAGAAGAAGGTTTCACGGGGGAAACCTTCCTCTTCTTCAGGGGATCGGTCTCATCTCTAGGCAGTGTTACTTCACCTTGCTTATGTTCAGCTCCTGTGTCATTTATCTCTTCATCATCACCCCTTCGATCAGGTGACATAGAAGCCGTCTTTCCTTAGGTACTGCTTAAGTCTTGGACCTCTTCGGTCTTCTTCTTTCTGCTGGGTCCGGGTGTATCATGCGCGGTTTCTGGGCTGTTAGGGTAAGACATATCTGCAGGGTCTGCAGGAATAAGAAGGTCTATCGACCAGTCCTTAGTGATCTCCTCAAGGTCCTCTTCCGTGAGCTTGTAGTACGACTGAAGATGCTCTTTATGTTCATCGACCCACATTGTAAGGTAGATGAAGTGTTAATTTCTGCAGAACTTTATCAGGGGTCGAAACCTTTGTAGGGTGTTCGGAGTCATGCGAGGTTCAGCTTTGATGGCTCTCTTCATTTGAAGGTAATATGTGTGAAAAACAACGTTCACTGCCACTGTTCATTCATATCACTTGAGTACCAGAGTGTGGTGAACTTCGCAGCAAGCGGCTCGCACGGTTCAATATCCAGAAAGGTCGCACCTTCCGGCATCTCCCAAGAAACAAAGGTGATAAGGATCAGGAGCCAACTGAAGTGGAACTCGTAGTCCTAATTCTGTGCTTCGTGACAGTCTAGTTCCAACTGATTCACTCAGTACTTCACCCAGTTCATCTGTAGACCTTCTACGCACTTCCCTGCGAGGTCAACAACAAAGCCCTTGACCTGCGTTGGTATGTTCTTCCTTACTAACTTTCTGGCAATTAACTGACAGGATAAGCACACTGCGCCATTTTGGATGGAGGCTACCTTGTAGCCTCACGTCCCCTTTTCAACATCGTCATATGTATCCTTAATCTTCTGTGCTAGTGCGCAATCTGTGGCTTTTCCTAGATAGAACTCCTACGAGTCGGGTCCTTGCATACTTAATCATGTGATCCTATGGATCAACATCGGGTCGACTATTATACAACAGTCTAGCCATAAGTAGTTGCCATGGTAACATGAAAGTAATAGCTTGACACAGGCGTTGACTTCCAGGTGCCTTCTGAAGTGTGGGATTTTCATTACATTTAACAAAGTGGATTGCACGAGATTCATCATCCACGGCTGAGGGATTATATTTGAGTTCTTCCCCTTTGTCCTGGTCAGGTATTTATACGGGGCAAGCATATTATAGTTCTTGCGATCTCTGAGGTTGAAGTCACTGAACTTCAATGCTGTGATTTGTCCTGTTGTGCTCGAACTATGCGTATCCCCTTCGGGAGGTACGCAGTAACCATGGTGTACTCGAAATCTCTCAACACACTATCTCGACTCACCGCGTCGGCCAGAGGCGGGATGTAGTCGTGCAATATGGTCGAGATCAACTTCACATTTTCTAGGTCATCTTTGTGTTTAGTTCTCTTTTCCGTCGATGGTCGGGATGGTCTGGCTCCGCAGCAGTCGACAGAGAGGCTTGCACTCCTCTCGTCGAGGATGCTTGTACACCTATAGACATCACTCTTTCCGACATGACTCTCTCAGTCATGAGGTCGATGAGTACTTCTTTCATAGACTCTTCGACTGTGCTAAGTTCTTTGGACATACGCCCGTGCTTGAATATCTCGGGTTCGAAGAATAGTTGCTCAATGCAACTAGATGGATGGCACTAATGCAGTGGTCACTGTGTGAAATCAACTATGCTGCGAGCTCAGATAGTCACAGTTGCCAAAAGTGTTCTCATTGTGTGGCACGACGGGATAAATAGATAACTCGTCAACGGATCTCTTGCAACGGGTGAGAAGCCTTCATTAACTCAGTTATGTCCGTTATGGCGCAGTCCCAATGGTCTGGTGGCAAATGTTCTAACCATAAATGTCTTTCTAGCCGTTCGGGTTGTTAGTCTAACGGTTATGTTGTTCCCAACGGATATATTGCCTCGCCATGGCGAAGTGCCATGTGACGCAGTTATGATATCCTGACGAAGTTCCAATTTTGCAAATTTTCCTTCTACGAAGTTCCCTCAGAAACCTTCTGTAACTTTTTGATCTTAGCTCTCTTCTTACTTAGTTTTTTATCCTTCTTTCCAGTGAGCTTCGTCTCAGAATTCCTTTTTCCATTCTGATTCTTATCTTCTTTCGACAGAGTAACTTCACGTTGTTGAGATTCTTTCCTAGAAATAAGGGGTAATACTTCATCTGTATTTCGAATAGGTACTTCAATCTTCTGTGGGTCTTCTAGTGTTCTTCCAAATTTGACATCCAAGTCTCTGGTTTGAAATAGCTTCGCTCGATTCTCCTGTTCTTCAATCAAGTGTGCGATCCTCCTAGTCATGAAATCTTTCAACTCTTGCTTCTTGTGTTCTAATACTTCTTCTTATTTCCTTCTCGCATGATCTTTTTCAATCCAAGGTTTTCCTAGTAACATAACAAATGGAGTGTCGTTCTCAATAAATTTAACAACTTCAAATTCTTCCTCTGTCGAACTTCCATGGACACTCATAGATATCCAGGTAAGTCTTCCATTCAGAGATATCGCAATATTCATTCAGATCTACTACATTCAAGCACTTAAGCACCTCCACATAGGCCAGATCTAGTATTCATCCATACTATTAAACACATAGCATTAACATATCTATCTATCATTCATCTATGTTAAAGCACTAAGCAAGTAAACACATCAATATATCGCACAAAGAAAAGCAACTCAACATGTACGTGGTTCACCCCCACCCTGGGGATACATCCACCAACTCTTCTCTTATTTATTACCTTGGGTCAAGCTTCTTACAGGCACGTAGCATCTAAGTCCCACTCCGTAGAGGGCAGGAGATTTGCGCACCTTGCTAGATCCTCCTTCCTTGTGTTACAGCACAAATCCTTCCACAGTCTGTTACAACCACTTGCACTTATCAATGAAAGTCTCACATAGTATGCACAAAGCATCTACAATCCACACTTGCACTTAGCACTCAACACTTAGATCATCGGCCTAACATCACATAGATGCAACTCTAGCACATAGCACACTAGCCTACTACTTCTCTCTCCCCCCCTAGCTACTTATTTATACACTACAAAATAGGCCTAAGCATGGGTAAACCCATGGGCCGACATCCCATACCCATTACATAATCCCAAATCCCAAAACGGGGTCGAGATTCCATGATCTCCGCTTCGTCTTGCGCTTCGCCTTCGACAACCTGTCAAAGTCCCAAAATTAGATCAAAAATGACCGAGAATCCTCAAAACTTGGTCAAGGGCCAACACAACCCCTATACTTCTTCCTATTGACAAGACCTTGGTGTTGTACCTCCTTTTGCTCTGTGACCTGGGTCTGCATTGTAACTCGTGTTTGAGTGATGAGCTATCAGATTATGCCTGGTTCCTACGTGCCCTTCAGTTATCCTTGCGCCTTCGTCCTCGATGTGGTCGTTCGTACTTCAGCTGTCGTCACGGTCTTTTGCCGCTAGGTGGATGCAGTCTATTCTGAACTGACCATTCGGGATGTTACTCCATATAGTGTCAAGTTCTGGTCCTTCCTTGCTGACCCCTTCATTAGCGATTTTGTCTGCCAGTCAATTTCCTGACCTACGTACCCAACACAACTCCACTGTGATCCCTGTCTGCAAGTGCTCCTGAATTGTTTGCAGGGAATGTGCCAAGCGCCAGTGCCTCTGAATTTTGCCCACTCTGGTGCCATTTTGGAGTCTCTTTATTGTGTTGAAACCCACGTGGAATCACCTTCCACTATGGCATTTGTCATCCTTTCTCAGCTTAGAATCTCGAGGCCAGTCTCCAGGGCTCTGAATTCCGTAGTGTTGTTGGTTGAGTTTCCCATACTCCCAGTGTACAGTCAGATTATGTTTGCCTCACTGCCCCTGATTACTCCTCCCATTCATGTATGTCCTGGGTTACCTTTTGATGCCTCGTCAAAATTCAACTTGATGGATCCTGCTAGTGGGGGTTTCTAGTTGTGCTCACCTTCTTAGAGTTTTGATAACCGTCTTACTTGACTGCAGTTGTGTCCATATTTCAGGTGGAAAGCTTCTAGAATTCAGGAGTCCTGGTCTGTAAGTTGCGCTCTTCCTGTCTGGCAGTTGTGGCTCTGCACTGTTTCTCTTATCATGGATATTATTGTTTCTTTGAGTTTCTCTTCTGGCCGGCTTTAATTCCTGAAGATGTGTCTGTTCCTTTCTTTCCATATTTCCCATATGATCATCCCCGGAATAAGGGTCCAACAGAGATTCACCTCTTCGTTTTCGCTATATTTCTCTTTCCATATATTGATAGTTGCGGAGCTGTTACCTCGGATCCTATTGGACTGTCGGAAGATACCTGTCGCCCAGTCCCAGATCTTTGTTGTGTAGATGCATTCATCGAGGAGATGGTTCATTATTTCTTCCTTAGCTTGACAGAGGTGACATCTGGATGGGCCTATGAATCCCCTTTTCCTTAGGTTTTCCCAAGTTAGAATTCGGTTATGGAGTATTAACCATTTGAAAATTTTAATTTTTGTCCATTGGGGGTTGTTCCAAAGCTTATCCCATTGTTGATCTGGGTCTTCTTGGTCCTGGTCCACAATATAATGTCGGGCTTCTTTTAAGTTGAATTCCACGTCGTCTTTTTGTCCCCATCTCAGTTGGTCATTTCCTTCCGAGACTACAATTTTTCGTCTCCCCAATTCCTCCTCCACCTCTTTTATTGTTGTTGCGTTTTGGTCTCTATTTTGTGTAGTGAGAGTGTCCCAGATTCTCCATTTGTTGCGATCTGTTTCTTGTTTCCAGTAATGGTAGACTCTGGTTTTACCTTGTGCGATCATCTCTTGTTGGAGTTCCTCCCTGTCCGGATTTTCCATTCTAGGTTCTTGTTGCTAGGTGTCCTCCCAGAATCTGGTTGTTCTGTCGTTCCTTACTTCCCAAAAGTTGTGTGTCTCAATCCAGGCTTTGTTGCGCCAAGCTAGGTTCCAGATGACTGAACCCTCCTTGGTGCCTTTGAAGTAGATTCTATCCTAGTCTCTTATGTCCGAGGAATACTTTTCCTTCCATAGATTTACCCATGGTGTGGTGGTTTCTTTGACCCAACACTACCAGAGTTTCACCCCGTAGGCGTCATTGGTTACTTATGGGTCTTGTATCCCCAGGCCCCCTTTGTTTTTTGGTTTACAGACCTTTTCCCAAGCCACCATGGCCCATTTTTTCTTTGTTACCGCTCCTCGCCACAGGAAGTCCCTTTGGATGGTTCTTATTTTTTGGAGTATCCCCTTGGGGGTTGGGAAAACAGACATCATAAAGGTTGGAATTGATTGCAGAACAAACTTGGTTAGAATAAGTCTTCCCGCTTGGTTGAGGGATCTGTACATCCAATTTTTTACCCGCTCATGTAACTTGTTGATTATTCCCTCCCAAGTTGACAAATTGTAAGCTCTGTCTATTAGGGGGATGCCCAAGTACTTGGTTGGGAGTGATTTGCGTTCAAAGCCCAAAAAATTGACCAGATTTTTTGGATTGCGGGATTGGTATTGAAGAAGAAGATCCTAGATTTGGAGTGGTTGATCTCTACACCCGAGGTTCCCCAAACTCTTCCAGGATTCGTTTGTAGGATTTTTCTTCCTTGACTATGGGTATGCCATGGAGTAAAGTGTCATCCATGAATTGTTGGTGTGTGGAAGTAGGGCAGTTTTCGAAAGGTTTGATGTCTATTATTTCTCCTGCTGCTGCTGCGCTTTTTATGCTTCTACTGAGACCTTCCATCATAAGAATGAACAAGAAGGGGGACAGCATGTCTCTTTGTCTGATGCCTCTCGTGGGATAGAAAGGTTTGGTTGGGGCCCCATTTATTAGGAGTGAGTAACTAGTTGTGGACACCAGGATGACTATCCAGCTGATCTAATGCTAGGTGAAAAGGCTTCCAGAGTATTGACCATATAGTGCTCGCTAATTTTGTCATAAGCTTTTGCTAGGTCCAGTTGTATAATCATTCTTCCTCTCTTCTAAAACTTTAGGGTGTGGATAAGCTCGTGGGCATGGATGATATTGTCCATTGTTTGTCTTCCTTCCATGAAGCCTGCCTATTCTTGTGAGATCAGTGTGGGTAGGAGGGGTTTCAATCTATTTTCTATGACTTTGGAGATTATCTTGTAAACCAAATTGCATAGCGCTATAGGTCTGTAATGATTAGGGGTTTTGGCTTCATTTTCTTTGGGGATTAGGGTAATCATTGTAGCATTTAGTGCTTTTAGAATGGAGGTTGTTCTTCTAGAGTCTTCCACTACCCTATAAATGTCGTATTTGACAATTTCCCAGCATGCTTTGAAAAACTCCACTGTGAAGCCATCTGGACCTGGGGCTTTCCCATTGGGCATTTCCTGGATCACTTGGTCAATCTCCTCCTCAACAATGGGTTTGTTTAGGTTGTTATTTTTTTCCTTGGTGACAAGACGGGGCATATGTTGGCTTACCCTTTGGATGGCCTCTGTTCTGTCTTGGTTGGGTTCCTGGGCTATCCCGTGGAAGTGATTTACCAGAGTAGTTTCAATCTCCTTATGATATTCTCGCTCAATTCCATCCTGGTCCTTAATCTTCAGGATTTTGTTGTGGGCTCTTCTGGCCATGGTTGTTCTATGGAAAAACTTGGTGTTCCGCTCTCCTTCCTTTAGACATTTGATGCAAGACTTTTGTCGCCAAAGTGTTTCTTCTTGATGGCATCTAGCTTCCCATTCCTGGGTCAACTGGAACTCTTCCTTTTTCTGATCCTCCGTATAGCCCTCCGTTATGCAAGTTTCCTGGAGTTTTTTCATTTTGTCTTCTATGTTGTTTTTCTCTTGGTTTATATTTCCAAATATGTCCTTGTTCCACTCCTTGAGATTATATTTGATGTACTTTAGTTTCTTATAGAGTTTGAACATCATTGTCCCTTGCTCTGGTTGCTCTTCTCACCACCACTGTTTTATTCTTTCCTTGAAAATGGGGTGTTCGATCCAAAATTTCTCAAATTTGAAGGGTCTATTCTTCGACGTGGTTTGGAAGCCTACTGCCAATTGGACTGGATAGTGATCAGACCCCCCCCAAGGAAGGATGCTACAATATAAGGTTATCCCTTGCATAATGATTGACTCTGATACTAAGAATCTGTAGAGTCTTGTTGCTACCTGATACTAGTTCATCCGTTTATTGTTCCAGGTGAACTGGCCATTATTGGTTTTGAGGTCTACCATCTCAGTTGTGTCTATGAATTTTGAGAACTCTTTCGCATCCCTATCCAATCTTCTTGTACCTCCTTTTTTCTCCACAAGTGACGTGATGATGTTGAAGTCCCCTACCAGGATCCATTGGAGGTTGTTGGATCAGGTTTTAAGGTCTTGTAGGTCTCGTATCATTCTTATCTTTTCCTATGACACCTGGGGTCCATACACATTAGTGCATAGAATCACCTATGTGTTTCCAATGATTTTCATGCTAACCGTAAGTGTGTGACTAGTCGCTTCTGCTGCTATTAGGCTCAACACTTATGTTTTCCACAAGGTGAGAATACCTCCTACCATTTTGTGCCCTCTGATAGCCATCGTCTTGTACTTGTGCCATTGTTGTTTACTGACTGTTTCCATTCTGTCTATATTTCATTTGGTCTCTTGAATGAAACAGAGGTCTGATTGTTCCTTCTTTAGTCTATTTTTAAGGATTCTCCGCTTCCTCGGGTTGTTTAAGCTTCTTATATTCCAAGTTATAACCTTCATTTAAACATGTGGGGGGGAGTTGGGGAAGAGTTTCTTGATCTCACCCGAGTTTATCGGTAGCGCTCCAAGCTCTTGTAGGGCTACATTGTTTGATTGCCTGCCTTTTTTCCTCCTCTGCTTGGGTGAAAGTTGTAGTTGTCCCTCACCTGCTTTCACTCCTAGGTGTCCTATATCCTCATGTGTGCACTTTAGACCTCTCGTTTTGGCTTCCTCTCTTAGGAGGAATAGGTACTGGATGTGGTCTAGTTGCTTTGCTCGTATGTTGTCTACTCCCTGTCTTTTCCATTGCTCCAGTATGTTTCGGAGATCTATCCCTTCCCTTTCCATAAGGTCCCTGAGATCAGGATCTTCTGTACCTACTTCGCTTGGGATCATTTCCGCATCTCCCTCTTCTTCTTGCATGGGGGTGTTGTCGTCTCTAGTTTCTCCATCCATAAGAGTTGCGCCACTCACCTGTTCCTTCTTATTACTTGGCCGATCGATGGGCTCATTTATCGCTTGTTCTCTGGCTTCTTGAGCTTTTGCCGATTCATTTTCTCCTTCTGCCCCTTTATTGGTTTTGTCCTGTCCTTTAGTTCTATTTTGGGTCTCCAAGTTACTTTCTGTTGGGGTTTTACCCTGCTTTTTGTTTGCTCTGCTTCCGTGGTTCAATTTTATAAACCCATCCTTATCCTGCTGTGGTTTGGAGCTTTTCGCTTCCTATTTTTTGTTAAGAAGGCATTCTCTGATCAGGTGTCCATGTTCATGACATCTTCTGCATCTGAAGGGGATCTACTCGTAATCTATGTTTTGGATCCATTCCTCATCCCTGAATTCCAGACTTATGGCTTCTGGGAGTGCTCCCGACACATCCATCTCTATGCAGATTCTTGCGTAAAATGTATATCTCCCTTTTAGGGTGGCTTCTGAAGTATTCACATATTTCCCCAGTTTGTTCCCTATTGCTTCGAAAGTAGAGGGTAATCAGTAGTCTAATGGTAAGGAATAAAATCTCAGCCAGACCGACACCTTTTTGAAAGTCTCTTTTTCTGGGGAGAAATTTTCCTTCCATGGCCGCATGTATAGTCCTACTGAGGCATGGAAGTATGCCCCCCCCTCAAAGACTCTATCCCTGTCTTCCAGGTTCATGAATACTATTGTAGATAAGCCTTTCAAGACCAGGTGGAGCTCCACTTCTCCGCTTGGCTTCCAGTGATATTTAATCCAGTTGCGCAACGTTCTTTCTATGGGCCACAAACCCATAAACTTGCAGATTAGCGCATGCGTCTTCATCTAGTCCCTGTGGAGCTGCGTTTGTGGGTCCTCCAGTATCACCTTGGGTATCATTGTTGTTTTGGGTTTACACAGGTTGCGCCCTTCTGTCTCATTTGGCTTCGCTGTGTATTGCACCTCACTCTACGTTCCTCTTTCTGCTTCCCCCATGCACTATCTTTTACCCTGGTTCCTTTCATGACTTTTTTCTGGGTCCGATCTTGAGGTGTCTGTCATTGGTGCCTTGAAACCTATGCCTCTTGGCCCTTTCCCCCTGTCCACCACTACCTGTTTGTATGAGGGGGTTCCCTTACCCCCCCCCCCCTTGGTGCTCATGTTGTCCTCTGTTATGGCCTCAACTGCCAAACCCTAGCTTGCAGTTGCTCCAAACCATGACTATGATTTAGGGTTTGGTGAATAAGGAGGAATTAGGATTTGTTGTCTAGATTATATTAATGGTGTTTATACTTTAACAAACTCACTCCATGTACCACACCCAGATGGCCACAACCCGCCTAATTCCAACTGGCCACTGATGATTTACAGAAGCACATAAGCCATAGATTCTTTCACTATTTATAAACTTCAAGAGGCATACTTACTATATTGTGATCAACATAGATGCAGTAGAAAGTATTGATATGTGCTTTACTATTCATTAATATAAAAAAACATTTTAGTATCTTTTTTTTTTTCCTTAGAAAAAAGCATAATTTTTATTCCTTGGGAGGGACAAAATCACATTTTGTAGGTGCTTCTAGAGCACGACACACTATGAAAGTGTGTGCTATCACTAGAGATAGGTAGGCTATTGAAAGCCTTTTCTTCAGATCTATTCCAGGAAATAAAAAGCAAAAAGAAAAATTGTCCATAGCTTGATGTACTGTCTTTTGGTTATGAGAGTCATATATATACAGGAGAAAATCACCACTGCAGTGGTTTTTTCTATCTTTCTTCAAAAATTGGAGATAATTATGAAGCCTTTAATGGTGCCAGTAAACTGATGTTGATTGAAGAGATTTGAGCGAAACTCCAAGCCGTAAATAAGATCGACCGATTGATAGGGTGCTTTGTGAGTTCAAAAAGTTGAGAGTTCTTGTTCTTCTATAAAAGGCCTATGGAAGAAGGCATTTGTATCTTCTCCTTTCTTTTCCGTAATGTTCCATTGTCCTTGTAAGAGTTGTAGACCTTCCTTTGACAGTGTATCTACTGTCATGTTTTTTGTCCCTGTATACACGTGAGATAGTCACAATGTTAAAAGTGTCTAGAAGTCTGTGAATTTCCTCCAGAATTGGAAATAATAGAATGTTATGGCAAGAATGTTTTTTATTTGTCCAATTTATTACATTCATGGAGTCTCCAAAAATTTGTAAGTGAGGTAGTTTCTTTTCTTTTGCAAAAAGAAGTAGGATATTTAGTGATAATAATTCAACAAAATTGTTTGTTCCCCTCCCCAATCCCATTTTTAAGTGGAAAAAATGATTTTCT
>ML833397.1:39527-51446 GCA_009831015.1 Picea engelmannii
AGTAGCAGCCACATCTCTTCTCAGAGATAAGCTACCAACGCCCTAGCTAGTTTATTTCCATTCTGTCTGTAAACATATTTCAGTCATTTGTTATTAATGAAATGAAGTCTTATTTCCGCTGCATCTCTGCGTTTATGTGTATTCCTGCATTTCATTGTGTTCCTACATAAATCCGGATCATAACCCTTGAGAATCATTGGACCTTTGCAAATGTATCAGGCTACATATATAAAAAATAAACTCTCCTTTTTAAGTTTATAATAATAATCCATTTTTAAGGTCACGACCAAGCCACACCAAATTGGTGTATGAGACCCCCTTGTTTCTTGGACAAGGGACCCCCCTCCGCCCATCGATTTGACTGGTAAAGTCTACGAAAGTATACATACCCTACCCCCCTCTGGATTTGAACTTGTTTTGTTCTTAACCATTAGGCCCACTCAGGCTGTATAAATGGAATTTAGGTGGATTAATTGCCCCAACACTTCTAATTTTGTAATGTTAAATTAATAAACAATTAGCAATAGCTAATAACTAATGTTTTAGTATTAAATTAATAAACAATTAACAACCCTATGCTACTTAAATGTATACTTTATAACTTAAAATAGTCAAAATTTTAAATTAATATATAAAATAATTAAAATATCATTCAATAAAAAATTAGTATATATTATATTATAAATCATTTGTTATTATCATTTTAATAACCATGATGATTAGGAAGGCACATGGATAGGAGACAGTCCGGTTAGGGAGGGTGGCACAACTCCTATGCCACGTCCTCTTTCCTTCATGCAAGAGGAAGGACGTGTCCAACTGCCACTCCTCCACCCAGACCACCTAAAGTTAATATTTGATTTAAGGAGCTTGGTGGAGGACCTAATCCACCGCACCAGTCTTATAAGCCAACGAGTCAACTTGCTCTACGATGCCTACTCCAACACACCGCCAGGTCAGCGCTACTCGACGTGTGCTCAACCCTTCGTGTTGATAGCCAAGGCAGATGATAAGGATGGCAAAGGTGACATGGATGATGCCGGGTAATTGTCACAGTTCATAGTTTTAGTCTTTCCTCTGTTTCCCTTATGTTAGTACTGGCTAAGAGCCACTATTTTGTAACTCTAAGACTCAAGGTTTTTTCTCAAACCAATGGATGTCAAATGTCTTGGTTTCCTTCAGGCAAGACAAATGGCAGCCAATCCTTCTTTCTCACAGACTGCATAGATAGTCAGTTGTCTCGGTTTCCGCTTACATGGCGAGACCGTTGGCAGACAAGATGTATATGGTTTCCCTTTTTTTGAAAAGTTAATATATTAGGCTCTGCTCTTTTTTACTTAAAAAAATAATAATCATGATGATTAAAATTACCACCAAAATTTCTGAATAATTACTTATCAAAATCTAAACAAGAGTGTAAAGTCGAACAAGACCATCCATAATCTCCATATCGACTATTTTTTCAAATAAACAAATAAAATATATTTTGTGGAAATTTAACAAATTTGCATGTCTGGAAAGCAGTTGTGTCGGGAAGAAAGTTATGAGAAATAGGCAACTAGTGGTTATAGTTCACAACACAATTTCTTTTGACATGTGCCTTCTTAGCCATTAATTGGCTATCTTATGTTGGAAACATTTACATGTTTAATTAATTGGCTATCTTAGGTTGGAAATATTTACATATGTAAGATATATAATAAATATGGAATTATGTTTGAGTTTTTATGTTTACAATTTTAAATTAAAATAATATGTATATAGACAATGTCTTGGTGTTAATTGGGTTTAGCTTGAGTGGTTGGGAGGAATGATTGTTATCTTCTTTATCTAAGTTCGAAAGTTTTGAACTCCAAGATTTATTTTTGGTACCATCCTTGAAATGAGAAAATGTACTAAAAGTTTTCTTAGAAAAAACTTGAAAACTCAAAGTTTTTCTAAAAAAACTCGAAAAAAATCACATCGTAAAACTACTAAATAGCAACTCTTAGAAATATCTAGAAATATTAGAAATATCTGCACTTTATGTTCAACATACAAATGTGTGTACTGTAATGTGAAGTGTAGATAAATGAATTTTGGAAATCCTTGATGGGGCGAGCCAAACAATCATTCATCTCTAGTTAGTCCCAGCAAGCAACAAATACTAATGTAGATAGTTGGCTTGAGCATTTATTTAATAGGAGCTAAATGTCCTTGGAATCTAACATTTATTAAATAGGAACTGAATATCTCCTTGGGATCTAACATTTATACAGGAATCAAATGTCCTTAGGATCTAGAACCGTGTTTAGTTGACAAAAGGTCTTGGAGAGCACTCATCTTTCTTGCATGAGGTCGTCTAATTTCTTTCAACAACTTTGTAAGTCATTGTTTTTCATCCTCAACATCCATATGCAGTGTTCCTAAGATTTCCTCTTTTACTTCAAGGATGAATTCCAACAAAGTTATTGCATCATCTATCATGAAAGTTTCGATGCAAAAACATATTCACTGGATTAAAACCAAGAGATAAATTATAGAAAAGTCCACAAGTCACCGGAAAATGATTGATGGGACAGATAAAAACCAATTTATAACGGGCTAGGAAAGAATAAAGAATCTTCAATTTGGGAAATGGTGAAACATCATACAGTGTACTAAGCATTATGTACGATGTGGAGCATCCTTCACATTCCATATATTTCTATCCATGTCTATTAGTTTCAAGCCACTTTGTTCTGTGATTTTAGGGATCTATGTTAGTGATTTTTCCTCTAGTAATTAATAACATATTCTGGTGATCAATCTGATGAAGATTACAATGTAGTTTGGGTGTTACAAAATTGGGGGAGGAGTTTATAGATGAGGTGGGACACATTGTGCATGCCAGGGGGTAATGAAAATGGACTGAAAACAATCATGTGTCTTGTGTGTCAATAGTTATCTCCATGTAATTGGACATGTGTTGTCCTGAGATTGTAATGTTGTAGTTGGTCGATTTTTCTAAGCTTTATGGTATTGGGCAGTGGAATAAAATTGGGAGTGTGTTCCCAAACCAGGGGGGTTTCTTCCAATATGTTTTTAGTTTAGTACATTTCCTTGTTAAATCAATAAAGGGGTGTTCTTGTGTCTAAGTATGGAAAAGTTTATTTTCCATCTGAATGTTTGAGTTTCAACTAAGTTATATTCTGTGTATTCATCTATGCAATGAATCTATAGCATAGATGAGTTCGCATGCAACTGAGTGATTGCACCAGTTTGGTATCATATCAATAAATATTTGTGCGGGTATGTACCTATAGATTCCTTCAACTCAGTGCAATATGCACCTATAGCAGCCTAAGGTATCCACATCATTTTTGTTTACAACTAGAGACTTCATCACTGAGTTAGTTCGAGAGAAGAACTAAGTGTGCTTGAAGGAGCACTAGATTGCACAAAGTTGCATTATTGGTACTTGTGGGTAATACATTGGCTATAGAAAGCCATATTGTGAACAACTTTAGGAGAGTTAGTTGTTGAAAAGTCGAAGAGAGATTGGTTAAATTGCGGTGGTTAAAAATGACAAAGGTGAAGCAGGTGAACCAAAAAGAGGAAGAGTGGATTAGGGAAGAAATACAAGTGATTAGGAAACTAATCAAACAACATGAAGAAAGACAACAAAGAAAAGCATAGATATGAGCCATCAAAAGAAGAATAAGGGCATTGGAGAAAGAAGAAAATTAGAGAATTGAAAATAGGGATATTTCAGAGTGGGTCTTAGTTGTGGGAGTGTTTTGCTACCCAGAAGAAGGGGAAGTGTTTGAGCAAGAATGCATAAAACTTGAGGATGTGTGTGTTGATAAAAGAATGCAAGAAGAGGATAAGAGGATTAAGCATGTAGAGACTTACATGCATGTATGTAAATATGAGGAGAAAAATGATGCTACTAAGTGCATCCCAAAAAAAGTTGTGAAAACCTTGGTGAAGAGCATTGGACAAGACAATAATCTTCTAGCTAAATACTTCTCAAAAGAGGAGATTGCATTGAATCAAACCGTTGAAGATAACACTGATTTGCAAGTTGCATAAAATAAAAGCCTAGGATTAGTGGGGAATGTGATACACATCTTGGATATAAAAGGGGACATCATTCACAACTTGATTGAATGAGGGACCATCGTGGAGAATATTGCCATAGAAACAGAGGCTAAACTTTACTTATTTATGGTGAGATTTGACTTTATAAAGAGGAGTTTGGTTGTAGGCATGAACAAAACTTTGGAGGCCAAAATTGTAGAGGCAAATGTGTTGGTACTTAACTTACTTGACATATTATCCCAAGTGGATTGGGATAGGTCAGGATTGACCCATGGATATGAGCAATCTATGGAGAGAGTGAAAGATTGGATGTGGAAGTTTTGAGTGCATGAATGGAACATTGTCAGGAGTGAGTTGTGGTTTGATAATAAGGAGGAGGAAAACTAGACCCAACACTTGCCAAAGAAAAAAAGAAAACAAGTTGAATGAGTGTTAGGCACCAAATTGTCTGCAACACGTTTGAAGTCATATAAGATTTATTTTTTTAAGTAAGAAGGTTTGCCAACAATTGGATCACAGAGACTGACTTAGTTAAGTATAACCAAGCAGTTATTGGAAACATGCCAACGAATTTTCTCAACATGCATATATTTAGAATGTGCATGCATGCACTCTTCTGTTAATAGTTTGTGTAACTAGTGGATCTAATTATAATCAGTTTGTCTAATTGTTTGAGAAATGTTATATATACGAGCATACCCGTAGAGGTGAGGTGGAATGCAATGCAATGTGTAGTGAGTGTGTGAGAGCAAGACACAATACTGAGGTGATTGCTTGTATGAGAGGAGATGATGGTTGTATGCCGATGTTGGTTATTGTAATCCTCCCTTGAATAATAAAGATATCGATTATCATTGCCCCATTGTTTTTTCCCGCATTGGGTTTCCACATAAATCACTCTGTCAATTGTGTGATTGTTGTTGTGTTTGGTTTGTTGTTCTCGGTTTTATGCTTTGTTTATGCTCTATTTTTCTTCCGTTGTCTAACAAGTGGTATCAGAGCACATATTTGAAAGATCTGAGAGCGAAGGAGAAGAGAATTCGATCATTGGAGATTAGAGCAGGTTAACCGAGTGCATAGTTGAAGGGACCATTGGTCATTGGATCAAAGTTAGGTAGACTGTAAGGAAAAGGCGAGTGAGAAGTGATAATCATCAAATTATTATTCCCTAAGACGCGTTGGAGGGGTGATTGTCGAGATCCCCTGAGTGAAGAGACATGCGCGATAGTCATGGTATATGCATCATCATCGTAACATATACCAAGTTTGAGGAGCTATAGGTTTATGCATCATCGCACCCTATACTAAGTGAGAGGAGTGATAATTTGATGTCATCGCAATTCGCACCCCATACCTCTCAAGAGGAGAAATGGTCGTGGAGTGATCACCTTCGAAAGTTTGTTAACTTTGAATGCATGAGGTATATGCACATAACTCTCGATACTAGAAATAGTCGTGGAGTGATCACCTTGGAAAGTTTGTTAACTTTGAATGCATGAGGTATATGCACGTAACTTAAGGTATGGAGTTGACTTTTCGTTAAGCACATGGAGGATCGAATTTATAATTAAATTGGTGGAAAAAAGGTTTAAAGACATATACTTGATAAAGGATGGGTGAATGTTATAATATTATTTAAGAGGTAGACTTTTTTGTTGTGTAAAAATGAGGTTTTAAGGTAAAATACATTAATTTGTGTTTTGAACCTTTAATTAATATTTGGTGTTCAACCTGGAAAGTATATTTTTGCTTCTCCATATTAAAGCTTAGTATTATAAGTTTGGTTTGAGCAGTTTTTTGTGTTATTTGAAAAGATACAGAGTTCTAAGTTTGAGGTGGAGAAATTTAGCGGTAAGAATAACTTTGCGCTATGGAAGCTCAAGATGCGGGATTTGTTTGTGCAACAAGGATTGCAAAAGGCATGGCTAGAGAGACAAATAACTGACAAGCATGACAGACGAGGACTGAGAAGATCTAGATGCAAGAGCTCTCAGTACCATTCGTTTGTGTTTAGCAGATGAAGTGTTGCTTAAAATCGTTGAAGAGGATACAATAATAGGTTTGTGGAACAGACTGGAGATTTTGTATATGACAAATTCATTGACAAACATAATCTTCTTGAAGAGGCAGTTGTATAGCTTGTGGATTAAAGAAGGTACGAAAATTGTTGATCACTTGAATGTTTTCAATACTCTAATTTGTCAACTATCTAGTATGGACGCAACCTACGAAGATGAGGACAAGGCGGTTATGCTATTGTGTGTGTTTCCTAAGTCCTGGGATCATATGGTCACATCTATGTGGTTCATCTCAACAGATGCCATTGATTATGACACTGTTGTGGGAACTCTGTTGTCTGAGGAAATGAGGAGAAGATCCAATAAGGAAACCTCAACATCATAAGCAATGGTGGTCAGAGGTCGATCTACAGAAGGAGGGAAAGATCAAAAAGGTATAATCAGGTCTAAGTCAAACGATAATAAGGGTAAGGGAAAATGTTGATTATGTGGAAAAGTTGGGCATCTCAAGAAGGATTGTTGGAAAAGACAAGAAGCATCCAAAGAGGACTCCACAAAAGAAGCAAATTCAACTACATGTATGGTTGATGAAGTTTTTTCTGTCTGTTGTGTCTCACCACCTGTGTTCACATAGAAGGTGTAGGGCAATGATGGTTGAGTCACTGTGAAATAATAATAATAATAAATGTATTTAGTTTGGAGTTGTAAAAATTATTAATTGCATGTAAATGGGCATCTGTCTATAAGACCTGAATAGGCATGCGTACCCCTGGTTTATCAGGTCACCTATGGAAAGTCTAGACACAGATTTAGGTAGATTGAATATGTGGGGGTGCATGTATGTTGGGTTAACCTTGACTAAGTGAAAGAGTTAATGAGATAAATTTGTTTTTTTAGGTCAAAGCAGGTGGTATTTTGGGTCAATGTTTTTTTTTTGGGTATCCCATGGTATTGTGTCCATGGATTGCATGTAATGAAGCCTATAAAAGGCTTGGTGAACTCCATTGTAAATGGGCCTGGAGGTAAGCGATGAAGGCTTACTTGGCCGACTTGGTCGGATTTGGTCAAGGGAATGTTCATGTTAAGGTGGAGCATCGAGACTCCAGTGTGAAGTCCCTGGAGGTGAGCGGCAAAGGTTCACTTGGGTTGGCTTGACCGGATTTGGTCAAAGTTGTTCGAATGTAAAGTTTGAGGTGGAACAATGTGTCCAGGTTATAAAGGTGGGTCTATAGAAAGGTTGATGTGTTGGCAAGTCAATCAAGTGTTTGAAAATATATGACGAAGGTAAGTTCATATTCGTGGAACTTGGAAAGTATTGCAAGGAAGCAGGGATCAAATAGACGTGTTCAATGATGCCAACTTGCAACAATAGTTGTGGACAGAAGCGGTTGTGCTATCTGGTAACTCGGTCACCATAGGTTGCAAAAGACAAGAAGATTCAGGAAGAGGTATGAACATGTCATTTGGTAATTACTCAAATATGAAATTATTCGGTTGTGATGCTTGTTAGCATTGGAAGTGACTCCTGGATTGCAGCAGGAGTAAGCCCGATACCCATCAGTTTTATATGTCACAAAGAGTAATTAAGGGTGGTCGAATGGTCGCAGACCCAAACGAATATCTCTTTAACTCAGAATCCCGGACTAGGCAAGGCATAAGCAAGTGAGGTATTGATCTAACTCCAGTCAGGAAGTTGATTTTAAAAAGGGCAGAGGGAAGACTTAGTGAGAAAATGTAAGGATCTTCTATGGACATTCGGTCTTCCAACAACCTAAGGGAGAAAAACTTCAAGAACAAAATCCTCTTGGACCCAAAGTTTCAAACACTAAGATATGCCTAAATGACATAGTTATAACATCACAATGGTCAAACCTACATCACAATGCTACTATAACAACTTGACTAGATCCTCCAATTCTGCGCTAGTTAGTGTAAGAGGGAAAATATAACACAGAAAACTGATTAAAACTGGTGAAAATATTGCAGTGATCAAACTTACATCACAACAATATAACAACCCTCAACTGCATCCTCCAATTCCGAGTGTCTTAACACAATGTTTACAGAGAGGTGGGAAGAAGCTGACTTTCATTAAACAAGAAGTCTCAAATACAGACACATAACCAGAGGAACTAGTGCCTCATCAAAACTTTACAATACGGGAGCCTAGCTCAACCATCGACCCTAACCAAAATAACATAACTTCATACATATACTCAAGAATTTGTAATCAACAATAGAGGTGTGCTCGAGCTTCCATGGTGCATCGTCTTCTCAGTCAGACTGGGTCGAAACTCCTTTGTCAGACGCAACCTTAACTCGGCATGAGCTTCGCAAGAAATTTTATGACAGGGCGACCTTGGGCATATTGCTCTAACTTTCGACCAGTCCTTTCTGGATTTTGATTCATGGTTGAGCTTAAGATTCAACTACCAACACCTACCTCCATTAATTGCTCTGTTGGGATCAGAGGAGGTTGAGACGATTTGGCACCCGGAGAACGTGGCAACCCCTTCTCTGCGAAGAATCGACATTTTGGCCCTTTTCGCGGCTCTTTCTGTTGCTCCACCTGACCTCAAACTAAGACCATGGGCCAAAAATAACCTCCCAAGGTGTTTCGAGACTTCTTCTTTTGAGGATTTTTACTCCCCCTGCCTTTAAATTTCCCGGTGCCCAAACTTGCGAAACGACCCTCTATAGCATTTCGGGGATTCTCCCACTGGGAGTTCTCATTCCTCTTCCTCCAAAATCCCTAACACCAGATCCTGTGAAGTGCTCAAATACTACCACCTATCCCCAGGGATCAACGACCCAAATCTTCTTTCATCGGATGACCACGATCGCTCGTCGCTCAATGAGTGCTTAAACTCAATTGGCCCCCACTTTCTAGCCTTGCTACCTTGTGACCGGGCGTAAGGAATATGGGCCCAACCCAATGGCGCTTTCACATTTCGCGTTTCGATGATTCCTAATGCAATGGAGGAGCAACCCCCTGTCGTAGAATCGCGATAGCCGAAATCGCGACGGGGCGTAATAACGCGCCACATGTCTATTGCTTGAACGACCCAGATTGGCATGGCTATCACTTTAATGTGGGTCCACCATGGCCATGCACCCCTCATCTTCATTGGCCCACTCCTTTCAATACGACCATGGGCTATGACCATGGGTCGGGCTCCCGGGGCTTCGCATTTTGGGGCGTAAGGCTGTGGGTGCGCTTGCTAGCAAAAACCCCGAAATGTCAACTCCCAGGATCGCACAATAGTCGCCACCTGTCCCCTTGGTTGGATGACCCCGATCATTTCAGCGATATGGGCACTATCTCCTGCGCTAAGCTTCACGCAACTCTATGATCGCGATCACCCAATGACTGTCGATCTGATCCATCGATGAATCCTCGCCATTGGATAATGAAGTCGCCTGCCTTCTTGCATTTTTAACTCGAAATGGATTTCTTTTGTGTGTTGCACATTGCGCTCATGGCTGCAACCTTGGATAAAATGCATTTGATGGGTTTTTAAGCCCCATTTCTTCACATTTTACGCCACGGGCTCGAATCTGGAGAGAAAACACCCGATTACAAGAATTGGTGATAACATTTGGCTCCATGGGGGATAGATTCATTCCTGAGATGCTTTAAGAACTCATTTGTAGTTCTAGTCACCTTCTATTGGGCTAGGGAGTCAAGCTCAAAACATAGAGCTGAAAATATAGGCCAAAAGCAAAAACAAAAGAAACACACATGCTCCAAGGAGCTTATTTATGTACAATTCTAAACTAATTTATTTTGTACATGGAGCTAGGTGAAAGAAAACTTCCACCATAGCCATTCCAGTAACTTCATGAATGGAAGTTGCTTCACTCTATCTATGATTGAGAACAATTGATGCAATTGTGACAACAGAACAATTACATCTTTCAGCTCTCCTCCCAATGCTGATGAGATGACGTTGAGAGGCTTCAAAGAATGAAGAAAATACAACTCCATGTATTCCTTCACAGGCTCATAGGACCAGTGGCAAACTCTAGAAAATTGGTGACAGGCAGCCTCCTTGATGTAGGCTAACTGATCTCAGGCGGTGGTTGTTCGTTAACATGCTTTGAAGAGGAGATAAGTTGCTCCTTATGTTGCTCCTCTAGTTCTTTCTTTTCTTCTTCTTGGCTCTCCCCATGGTCATATTCATATTCATCATAAACAGGACTCGTGGGAAAGATATGCTCTTCAAATTGTTGCTCAGTGATTTCTGCAGGCCCAGGATAGCTGATTTCTTTGTAATAATTTTCATTAATGAATAGAGGAAAGGGTTCTGCTATCTGTTCTTGGAAATCCTACATATCCAGCTCATAATCTGATTCGTAGATGTCATACACACACAATCTTCTCCTCTGGTCAGCAAACTATGATGTGGGGCTTTGTTGCTCCTCATCTGAATAATCATCAAAGCTTGGGGCAGAAGGTTCGTCAGGAGAAGGATGCAAGGCCTCTACAACTATGAAATCTTCAATGCTTTCATCATCGATGGGGCTGTCAAGAACATCTGCCTCAAGGACTGGAAGATCCTCTGCGCTTTCTTTAGATTCTAACCTTTCTAGCCGGGTAGAGAGAGATTTTATCAGTTCCATCAGGTCACCCAGCGTATCTTATTCCTCCATATGGTCCTCATCCTTACAGTCTTCATCATCATAGCCTTCATAAGACACAACCATGTCTTGTTCATTGCCCTCACATTCCTCACAACAATTATGAAAGATAAACTCAGAGGAATAACACCTTTGACAATGCTTATTAAAAGTTGCATGAAATTCTCCCAGGGAGGAGATGCTGGTAGGGGGTAAGGAGAAATACCACTCACGAGCATCTCCTGCTAATTAGAACATGAACATTTTCAATAATACATCCTCATGATGTATTTGTTAATATTATGGTAGCTGCGGGAGGTATTTACCCCCATGTGTGAACCTGACGAGAATAGAAGACTCTGGAAAGCAAGAGAAACCCTAATGAGTTGGTTAATAACCCTAGAAGCCTTGTCGGCTCAAGAAGAAAATTTATATTAGGCTATTAGCCTCCAAGAGAAGAAGTCGGCTAGAATTAATAATAATATACTAAACAGACACATACCCAGAAAGAGAAGTCGGCCCCAATAAACTGGCAGGATTACTATAAATACAGGGCACCCGTTTTTCATTTGTCACATCTCAGGACTACAGTTCTCCCAGTTGGTGCGCACTGCAGTTGCAGTTGGTGCGCAAGTTTGGAGGAGGGTTGCAACTGCAGCTGTAGAAGAAACTAGTTACAGTATTGGCTTGGATATCTCTTGGCTAGGGTTTGGAACATATGATCAGTCTTTTGTGATGTGCTATCCTTGGCGATTGATGCACTACTCTTTGTTTGGCTATCTAGCCTAGGGTTTGCTTCCGGAGGAATTCTCAGGTCAAGGTTAAGGTGCTCGGAGGGAGGCTTCGGCCTATGGTTGGGTGATGAGGGTATCGTCAATGGTAAAATGAGCACACCATATTCTATATTCTAACAGGTTATGGGCCCACACCCCTTCAGTCAGCCTAAAACACTGGAAGGAAGCATAGCCGCTAGATATTGAGCTCGTTGAGGAACTGTCTCTAGGGTTACTAGCAGTAGCAGCACTGCAGCTAGGGTTACTAGCAGAAGTAGTTGCAGAAACCCTAAACCTCTTGTCGAGGCACCTTAAGTGACGAGATTGACCTAATCTCCAGATAGATCAGTGCGCCCTAGCCCAGCGCATCTCCTGGTACTCTCAGAAGACCAAGACGTGAAGTTTGGATTTCTGGTCAAATCTAGGGTTTGACCAAGTCAAGCAAG
>ML833397.1:51546-77127 GCA_009831015.1 Picea engelmannii
ATGGTATGTTTTGTGCTCAAGTCCATTACTTGTAAATACCTCTCTAGCTAGGAGGGAGTGTTAATATTATGGTAGCTGCGGGAGGTATTTACCCCCATGTGTGAACCTGACGAGAATAGAAGACTCCGGAAAGCAAGAGAAACACTAATGAGTTGGCTAATAACCCTAGAAGCCTTGTCGGCTCAAGAAGAAAATTTATATTAGGCTATTAGCCTCCAAGAGAAGAAGTTAGCCATAATTAATGATAATATACTGAACAGACACATACCCAGAAAGAGAAGTCGGCCCCAGTAAACTGGCAGGATTACTATAAATACAGGGCGCCAGTTTTTCATTTGTCACATCTCAGGATTGCAGTTTTCTCAGTTGGTGCGCACTGCAGTTGCAGTTGGTGCGCAGGTTTGGAGGAGGGTTGTAGGTGCAGCTGCAGCAACAACTAGTTTCAGTATTGGCTTGGATATCTCTTGGCTAGGGTTTGGAACATCTGATCAGTCTTTTGTGATGCGCTATCCTTGGGGATTGATGCACTACTCTTTGTTTGGCTATCTAGCCTAGGGTTTGCTTCCAGAGGAATTCTCAGGTCAAGGTTAAGGTGCTCGGAGGGAGGCTTCGGCCTGTGGTTGGGTGACGAGGGTATCATCAATGGTAAAATGAGCACACCATCTTCTATATTCTAACAGTATTCCCCATTGATGCATGAGTTCATGAAACTCATGGAGATGTTGAGCAGGGTTGTCCTCTTTACGTTCTCTAAATATGGGCAAATAATTACCCCATTCATTTGGAGTAGGGACAACATTAGGAAAACCAGGAGCAACCAAAAAATTAAAAGGAGAAAACCTTCGAGCCAGGATCCTTTCCATTTCGAACCAGTTGAGTCATTGATCGATCCTTGAATCATGGAGTCACCAGGTGAATGACGTGCAGCTTTGAATGTGTCTGGTCTTTGTTCACCATCAAAGTCCAGCTCCTAACGTTGTTGTTCCCCCAGAGAACTTTTCAAGTTGAGAAAACAGTTGCTGAAGCCTTCTTGAAAAAGCTCCTCTGGGTCATCTTTCAGGTGTGCTAAAAGTAGCCACAATTGAAACAGTGAAGTGGAAATAGTGGAGTCGCCACAGTGGAGTTGTCAGGTGCATAGTTGTAATCTTCGATGTACTAGGTTCTTATGCACCCTCAGAACCAGTAAGCTTTGTCGTTCAATCCCAGGGAAAATCTTCAATTTCATCCCCGACAATGGCGCCCGAAATGTTAGCGTCGGAAGTCACTCCTGGATTGCAGCAGGAGTAAGCCCGATACCCATCCGTTTTATATGTCACAAAGAGTAATTATGGGTGGTCGAATGGTTGCAGACCCAAAAGAATATTGCTTTAACTCATAATCCCAGACTAGACAAGGCATAAGCAAGTGAGGTCTTGATCTAACTCCAGTCATGAAGTTGAGTTTAAAATGGGCAGAGGGAAGACTTGGTGAGAAAATGTAAGGGTCTACTATGGACATTCGGTCTTCTAGCAGCCTAAGGGAGAAAAACTTCAAGAACAAAATCCTCTTGGACTCAAAGTTTCAGACACTAAGATATGCCTAAACAACACAGTTATAACAACACAATGGTCAAACCTACATCACAATGTTGCTATAACAACTTGACTGGATCCTCCAATTCCGAGCAACTTAGTGTAAGAGAGAAAATATAACACATGAAACTGATTAAAACTGGTGAAAATATTGCAGTGATCAAACCTACATCACAACAACATATCAACTCTCGACTGGATCCTCCAATTTCGAGTGTCTTAACATAGTGTTTACAGAGAGGTGGGAAGAAGATGACTTTCATTAAAGAAGTCTCAAATACAGACACATAACCAGAGGAACCAGTGCCTCATCAAAACTTTACAATACGGGAACCTAGCTCAACCATCGACCCTAACCAAAATAACATAACTTCATACATATACTCAAAAATTTGTAATCAACAGCAGAGGTGTTATATGTTATGCTTGTTGCAAGCACAAGCATGGTCGAGGTCAACAGGTTGGTTCACTTGGTTAGGATGTTTGTTATGAAGGATCTAGGAGCAACAAAATAAATCTTGGGCATGGAAATACACAGAGATAGGAAGGATGGTAAGCTCGGTTATCACAACAGAAGTATGTGGTGAAGATAATCAGGGAATTCGGTGTGAATAATGTGAAACCGGTAAAATCCCTTTGGCTTTCCATTGTAAGTTTTCTTCGGGTTTATGTCCTAACTGATGAAGAAGAAAAATGTTATATATCTCGAATATTATATGCTATTAGGAAGTTTGATGATTGTGATGGGAAATGGTCATCATTTTACATGTAGTTGGTGTTGTCAGTGGACACATGGAAAAACCAGGTGAAGAGCATGGAAATGGGTGCTTCAAACACAAAAGCACAAGTATCACCTACAATGGTTGCAATGATTTAGTCTGTGGTTATGATTCATGAAATTTGAACAAGAGGAGATTTACCTCAAGTTATGTCTTGCGAAAATGCAAGGATCTATTGGGTAAGTTTGGATAAGTACATGATGAGGTGTTCTGTTGTAGTCAAAGCGTTGTGCATTTGACTAACATTCCAGCTTATCAAAATGGGACAAGTGCATCGGTTTATAAGACATGTTACTGCTAGAGGCAAAATGGTCCATACTGGAGCGAATCGTGCATGCATGTTCACGAAACAATATTGTTAGAGAAGTTGTGGAACTGTGATGGTGCTTGGCTTCTCTTGACTTGCAGAAAAGGTGATGAATTAATTAAGGGCATGATATATCAGGTAAATTGTTGTCAAGGTGGAGATTGTCGAAAACATGCCAATGAATTTCCCAACATGCACATGCATGCAGCTATATTTAGAATGTGCACGCATGCACTCTTCTGTTAACAATTTGTGTAACTAGTGGATCTAATTATAATCAATTTGTCTAAATGTTTGAGAGAAACTATATATACGAGCATACCCATAGAGATGAGTTGCAATGCAGCGCAATGTGTAGTGAGTGTGTGAGAGCAAGACACAATACTGAGGTGATTGTGTGTATGAGAGTAGAGGATGGTTGTATGCTGGTGTTGGCTATTGTAATCCTCCCTTGAATAATAAAAATACTGAATATCATTGCCTCGTGGTTTTTTCCCGCATTGAATTTCCACATAAATCACTCTGTCAATTGTATGATTGCTGCTGTGTTTGGTTTGTTATTCTCGATTTTATGCTTTTGTTTTATGCTTGTGTTGTACTGAAATTGTAATGTTGTAGTTGGTCGATTTTTCTGAGTTCTGGGGTGCTGGGTAGTGAAATAAAACTCGAACTGTGTTCCCGAACTTCGGTTTACCGATATGTTATTTGTTTACTGCTATTTCTTGCTAGATCAATAAAGGGGCGTTCTTTTGCCTGAGGATGGAGAGTTTATTTACTACAAGACTTTCTGTGATTTCAGTGAAGTATATTCTGTTTTGTTCATCTCTGTTATAACCCTGTAACAGTGCCGAGTTGACGTGTAGCTCAGTGACTGTGTACTAAAAAGATGACAATCAATCCATCTTTCTATTTCCGTGGACCATAAGTAACAGTACCTTCCCATTGCATCAAATGCTCATGCTAGATTGCTGATGATATCCAGAGTATCAGGATGATGAGGGCCACAAACTTCCTCTGCTATAGTTCTTGCCTCTTCAAAAATCTCAGCTGCCATAGAGCATCCAATGCCCTGCAAGCCAATCCCATCTAAACCATTAGAAATAGTAATTTCGTGGAGATTTATATCAACACATTCCGATTAAAAAACCAAAACATAAAACAGACAACGCTCAAATCTACAAGAAAATGGCATCAATCTACAAGCATAAATAGTATTATATCATAGATTTAATAATAAAATAATATTTAAATAGCAGATTTTTGGGAAAACAGAAAAGAAAATGTTCGATCCTGTTTCAATAAAAAAACAACAATAAACTATGTAGTGCAGGTGGGCTTTAAAGTTCTTTGTGAGATAGTTTTTTAATCTTTTTTATGTTAAATTTAAATCTCCTATGTGTGGGCGGCGTGTCCCCTTGTCATGAAGTTTGAACGCTTTTACACCACTTTTTAAAGGCAAAGATATTAATGAAAAATATAGAAATATTCACTCTATTTTTTTCCATAACTTTATTATGGATTTTTTTTCATAATACATTATGATGCAGGCAGGTTCATGACTTTTAAAAAATATATTAATGAAAATATAAAAATGTTGACTTTCTATCTCATTTTTCTAATATAATTTTACATTATGATGCATGCAGGTTAATTACTTTAAAAAAAATATATTAATGAAAATATAAAAATGTTGACTTTTTATCTCATTTTTCTAATATAATTTTATTATGACATTTTTTTATAATGCATATTCATGACTTTTTTTTTTATAATGCATATCCATGACTCTTTTTATAAACAAAAAATAAAACTTTTTCATGAGCCATTTGATTAACTACTTGTCATGTGAATGCATCCTCTTTATTAATTGGATTTCATGTGTTTGATAAGCACTTAAGGAAATAAATTTACTCATCATGCTTAAAGGGGAATTCTATATTGCTTTGTATGCATTTCATGCTGTTTCAAGAGGTTTGTGAGTGTTAATGGATTTTTTTGGTTTATTAAGAAAATAAATGTAGAGGAATTTTATATTGCTTTGTATGCATCTCATAGTTTTTCAAGAGGCTTGTGAGTGTTAATGATTTTTATTTTATTTTATATAAGTCAAAGTTATTAAAGAATTCACCACTTAATAAGTGTAAGTAATAAATTATTAGTCATGCAACTAGAAAATAGAAAAATGAACAAAATTAAAGCATAACATTTTCCAAATTTCTGATTTAAATGAGTTCATTACAAAAAACATTATAATATAGACTAAATTTCTAAAATTAAATTTTATATTATAAGTAATTCTTAATCCTTGAATCAAATGGAAGAAGATGCCCCAGAAAAAGCCACATAAGAACATGAGTGCTTCATGTAGAAATACTTAAAATATCTTAAAGAATTTTTTTTGAAAAAAGTACTATATTACGTCCAAAAAACTTTATGCATATTATTATCTTCCTTCTCTTTTAAAAGTACATTGTATTCCCTCCTCTTCTCTTATTTTTCTACTTGATTATATAGGACCACTCAAGTTTCTCTTTTAAAATGAGAAACTACTTGTTACTTTTTTAAGTACATCATTGTAGAGAGACATTATGGGACCACTTAATCGTACTTCTCTTATACCTAAAGTAGAGGGATTCATGATTAACCATGGAATGGTGTCTTTCACTATTGTAATTAGGAGGTTTCCCTTAAAAATGATGTATTGATCTATTTACATTCACTATGTTGCACAAAAGGTTGGAGTGGCATTGTGATGTTTATGCTTATTTTGTCTTAAATAAACAAAATAAATTATTATTTTGTAAAAATTTAATATTATAAAAAAATTAAGGAAAGATAGGAGAAATAAGCAACTGGAGGTTATAATTGTGGACTTTTTTCAAATAAAGAAGGTAATTTAAAATTTAACCAATCTTAGTTCCAGGCAACTGGAGTTTATAATTCGCTAGACATAAAATTGTGTTTCGAGGAAAGTTAGGAGACATAGGCAAACTGGAGGTTATAATTCGCTAGACATTGTTTTTCCATATGCCTTCCCAGCCATTAATGTGCTAACATATATTGGGAACATGTACAGATGGATGATTCAGTAGAGGTCCAGTGCTCAGTAAGCAGGAATTATGTTTGAGCCTTTAGTTTTAAAACTCATATTTAAAATAACATGTGCATATGGACAGTGCAGTAGAATTCCTGTGCTCAGGAAGCATGGGATTATGTTGGAGCTTGAGATTTACAATTCAATTAAAATAAAAAAATTCATTGATTTCATCCCCTTTACAACAGTTATTTCCTTAGCATGATGTGAACTGTAATCTAATTTCATACTGCCTGGCCCTCAGTAAACAGTTATTTCCTTAGCATGATGTGGACTGTAATCTAATTCCATACTGCCTGGCCCTCACTAAACAGTTATTTCCTTAGCATGATGTGGACTGTAATCTAATTCCATACTGCCTGGCCCTCACTATATAACTTAAGTAAAGAAACCTGAAAAAATCATATTGTGGAGCTACTCAATAGAAACTGTTAGAAAAATCCGACTTTTTGTTCAACATACAAATGAATGTACTGCAATGTGAATTCCCACTGTAGAAATTGAATTGAGGAGATCCTTGACGGGCAAGTCAATCAACCATTCATATCTCATTTAGTCCCAAGACCGAAAAAAGACTAATGTAGGCAGCTGATTTGAGCATTTATTGAACAGGAGTTGAGTGTCCTTGGAATCTAGAACTGTGTTTAGTTGACAAAAGGTCTTGGAGAGTGCTCATCTTTCTTACATGAGGTCGGCCAGTTTCTTTCAACAACTCTGTAAGGCGCTGTCTTTCATCCTCAATATCCGGATGAACTGTTCCTAACCTTTCCTCCTTCACTTCAACAATGACTTCCAACAAAGTTATTGCATCATCCATCCTGAAAGTTCCAATGCAAAAACAGATTCACTTGATTAAAACCAAGAAATAAATTATATAAAATTCCACAAACCACTGGAAAATGATCAATGGGACAGATAAAAACCAGCTTATAATGAGCTAGGAAAGCATAAAGAATCTTCAATCTGGAAAATGGCGATACAAAAGCATTATGTACTACAAAGATGACAATCAATCCATCTATCTGTCTATCTCCATGGACCATAAGTAACAATACCTTCCCATTGCATCATATGCTCCTGCTAGGTTGCTGATTATATCCAGAGTATCAGGATGATGAGGGCCACAAACCTCCTCCGCAATAGTTCTTGCCTCTTCAAAAATCTCAGCTGCATCCCATAGAGCATTGAGACCGATGCAGGCCAATCCCATCTGATTCAAAAGCATTCCCAAGGGCCAGCTTTTTTTATTATTCCCAAATTTAAGCTTAGACACTGCCTTCTTAAAGAACATGTATGCTTCCTCGTATTTTCCAATAAGCTGAAACAACACTCCCATCTGAGCCTCAATTCCACCCACTGCACTCTGCTGTCCTGGGGTATTTTCTAGGATTTCAAGAGCCTTTTGCAGTAGACAAATTGCCTGATTATATTCACCCATAGACTCAAACAATCCAGCAATCTCTGTCAAACCGGTGGAAATCTCATCGCTAGAGTGACCGGCTCTATGCCGTCCATAGATTATCAACGCATTTTCACAGTGGTTCTTGGCTTCCCTGAATCTTCCAGTTCTCAGATGCAGATCAGCAAGGTTTACATATACAGAGGCTACTCTAGTATGCCCTTCCCCGTGTGCCAACTTGAAGACCGCAAGTGCTTTGTGATATGCCAATATGGCGTCCTCATAGCGACCCAGAGCAAGATATGAGTCTCCAATGCTACAGTCCACAAACGCCACTTCAATCTCTTTACGATGTGCTTGCAAAGCCACTCTGGCCAGAAGCAGATTTTCCAAGGCTCCATCATGATCACCTTTCCCAGCAAGAATCAGGGCCATTAGCCTTCTGCCTGAAGCCTCCTTCAGTGTACCTTTCGTACTGTGTTCACTGTGAATCGACAGAGCCTCTGCACAAAGCTCCTCGGCCTCGCTGAACTGCATAGCCTGTTAAACCAAAAATATTTCTCTAGCATTTAGATTATTGTCTGTATCCAACTCCCAACTCAATATTTTGACACACTGCAAATTGCAATACAAGGTAAATTTGGTAGAAGACCAAGGTTTGGTCTTTTGGTGTGAACTTATATTTACACTTAAGAAGTCTTGAATTGAGTTCATTCAGTCAGAAGCTTACCTGCAAATGAGCTTCTGCTATATATTGGCATGTCTCGGCAACTTGAGGATCCATAGTTCCCAAAACCTGCTTCTGAATTTCAAGCCCTGCATCATAAGAATTCAAGGCATCTTCATACTGACCCGACAATGAATAAGTGTCCCCAAGTTGCATGTACCCAGCAAATGCTGCAAGAGCATTCTCTGAATCCACTTCGGATTTGTATATGGTCAGAGACTTCTTCAATATTGGAACGGCTTCTTCGTACTGCCCAAGCTTGCAGCAGGTTGCTGCCAAGAGATGGAGGCTAACTACAAGCTCAAGGGTCACATCTGCAGCTGTCAAGTTCTCGAAGAACTCTGCTGCTTTTAGGGCATAGTGCCTGGCCTTGTGTGGATCTTCCCCAGAAATGTGTAGGGATCGAGCCATCTTGAGGAGCAGAAACCCTACATCTGGATTGTCTGCACTAAAATGGACACCATCATTTTCTGATAATAGAAAACTATCATTTTCTTCATCCTCCTTGTTTAGACTTCTTCTGCTGACTGCTTGTTTGTTGAGAGATTTATCAGAAGAATTCCTGGGAGGCTTTTCCTGACTTCTAGAAAGTGTTCTGGGGGTCCTCAGGTATGTTGTGTCAGTAGATCCAGTTTCAGAAACCTCATCCATACTCCTTCTGGGAGTTGCCAACAAAGCCTGTGGTGTGGAATTCTGGGAGAGTCTGCTGCTGGGATGCTTTTGTTGGCCCAGACGACTGTTGGATTTGGTTCTCATGGCATTATCAGGCAACTTCACGGGAGACTCACTGTATGAATTCCTTGGCCTGCTCGCACTTGCCTCCTTTGTTTTCCTACTCTCGAAAGACCTAGCCGAACTGCAAGGAGACGCATTCGAATCTCCGCCCGGGAAGCGTTCCTTCAGTCTCTGCACAGACCTGCAATGCCCATTTATAACGGTCCCTGATCCATCAGAAGAGACTGGTTGCCTGTGAATACCGGAGATCCCAGAGGGCGTCTGACCATACGACGGGCTCTCCATGCCCAATATTGTATTCAATTCCTTATTTATTCTATTATTTATGTTTGGAGTACATGGAGGAGGGCTTCCTGAGCATCTCACGCCTGAAGGACTGACAGGGCTTGCCGAGCCTCCCTTTGTGCTATACATGGTTGAGGCTTGATCACCAGGTACAGCTCAAGCTTCTATCCATGGCATTCACTTCATAACCTTACTGGAGAAGGGTCGACCTTTCAGTCAAGGCTGACCCTTTATTGATTGGGACCTTAACCTTTTGACCTTACCTTCTAGCTCCGACCATGGGCTGTGCTCAGTTAAACCACAAGACCAGCAGTTACAGACAGAATCAATTAACCTATTATATAATACCGACCAGAGACAAGGCTTATCCCTGCAATAGAGATTCCTGCAGGACTGTGATAATGAATGCTTGCAGTTCCTATAATCTAATGAGTACTCGAAGCCCTCAACTCAGAAAATTGAAAATGATTACAAAGACTAAAACTGGATTATAGGCCCGAACTTATGAATTTAGCTGAGAACTAATAATTGCAGCAAAAATTGTCCCGCTCTGTCTTTGAGTTCTCCAACAGAGATCTTGGAGAATGATGACAGAGATAAAAATATATGATAAAGGTCTGTTATAACTTACCAGAGCCCTCTGGATCAGCACGCCACCTGACTGCAACTACTCTATGAATGAAGTATTCACTCATCAACCACCCTTGTAAACCACTATTGAAACCCCACTATTTTGGGATGTCTGAATCCTTTGACGGATTGACTTCAACTATTTCCCTCTAATGCATCGAGTTCAAATGTCATATATACTGTTACGAACACTCTGAACAGGCCTCACATACAGATACAGAAAGTAACTAGAATCCACGAAGATCAGTTATCCATGAAGAATCATATACCATTATAGCAATAAGTAGAATTCGTAGATCTGCAAAGGAGATGGAAATGGGATCTAGTAATGAGAAGCTTATTCGCCTTACATTTCTCGTGAGCTGTTGGTACAAGTTCCGATAGTATTACTTTTTAATAGTGTCAGTGGATGACGTAGATTTTGCTAGCCAACCAATGCAATGCAGACTGTGAAGTGACAGAATCTCACATCTACGTCATGAACATGGAGGTTTTCCTACATTGGGGGACTCTTTCGATGCCTATCTATCTTGAAACTAAGTATTTTAGCTGGCTGTGATTGGGTGGAGGTCAGTCTGAAACCAAGTATTTTAGCTGGCTGTGAGAGAGTTTGGGTTCAGGTCAGTCTGAAGCTGTCACCGTATTAATAGCCTTGAATTTTGATTCATGTCAGTGTGGTTGCACTTTTTCTATTATAAGAAAAGTGGGTAAAAGTTTATTAGTCCACCTTTATTTTCGTAAGGTGTTGAATTACATTAAAAATAAAAATAATGAAAAATAATACTGGAGAATTTTAAAAAGATTCCCAAAATTAACTCACATTATATTATATTATTTATATATTATTTCAATGGTATTAATAAGTAAGTGATAGGGAATTTTTCCAAAGATAAATGTGGAGTGCAGAGCAGTGAGAAACAGAGTTAATGGAGGTGAACAGAAGTGGACAATAAGTGGAGCCCAACTTTACACTGTAGTGCAGGTCCAATATACAATCGTAAAAAAGATAAAAACTTGGAGAACAAAGTTTCTTTAACGACCAACTTATTACAAGAAACATTATAAATTGTATTTTAATGTGAATTTCACATCATCATTTTATTTTAATTATTTAAATTTATAATAATATTTTATTATAAAAAATAATTAAAAATATATTTTTTTTATACTCAAAAAAACATTTTGAATAAAATTTTTATCTCACTCTAATTTTATTTTCACGTCATTTTGTTTAAATTATTTAATTAATTTATTTAAAAGTTATATTAATATTTTGTTAATAAAAATTATATAATAATAATAATCTATTTTTAAGATTACTACCAAATCAGACACTAAATAGATGTATGAGACCTTCTCCCTCAACTATTTGACTGGTAAAGTCTATTGAGGTAAACATACCCCTATTCCCCTTTTTATATGAGATGAAAGCTTTATATTGTTTAATTTTTTTTTAATAAAATTTAATTAAAATAATATAAAATAAATTTAATTAAATACATTATTTAAAAACAATTTATATTAATAATTTAAATTGGATTTATATAGTTTTTCCCTGGGAATACAACATGGGAAACCCCGGCCTAACCCAATGGGGACATCAAGGAAGGCCCTAAACAAGCTTTGACCCCCTCCCCCAACGATTTGACTGGTAAAGTTTATGGAGGTAAACATAGCCTACCCCCCTCTAGATATGAGATGAAAGCTTTATATTATTTACTTATTTTTTAATAAAATTTAATTAAAAAATCTAAAAAAAATTATTTAAAAAAAAATTATATTAATAATTTAAATTGGATTTATATAGTTTTTTTTTGGGAATACAACATGAGAAACCTGGGCCTAACCCCGTGGGGACATCAAGGGAGGCCCTAAACAAGCTACCCCGAAACCAAACCTCATTTGAGCAAACAACTACAACCACCGAGCTAAATTGAATTTATATGGTTAAGAGGCTAGAGATTCAAATCTAGAGGGGGTAGGGCAGCCAAATAGTTGAAGAGAGGAGGATCCCTTGTTCCACAAACAAGGGGGTCAATTCAGTGTCTAGCTTGGTCATGACCTTAAAATTAGATAATGATTATTATTATTATTGTTATTGTTATTAATGTGTTAAAATGAGAAATAAATAATTATGATTTTAAGTTGATTTCTATTGGATTGTACAAATACAATTTTCTGTTCTAAGTTAAATAAATTGAATAGTCCTTAAGGTCTTCATTACATTTTAGGTAGATAGTTTTTTGATAGTCTCTATGCCAGAGTTATGTCCCCAACAAGGTAAGAGTCTAATTATTCCCCTCAAATCTAAGTGACAGTGATGTCACTTCACCATGATTCACCCATGTGGAGTTACCAATGTGTGAGAATTCACTTAAAGCCTTCAGAAATATCATGAAGATTCCAGGAGAGTTACAAAGCCCTAAACTTAACCCTAATTCTAAATATCCATGTAACATACCCAACCACCTAGGCTAGGCCACACCACACAAAACTCTCTCAATTACAACTTTGATACCATAATGTAACGCTCCCCACCTCAATCGAGGGACATTACGGTGTAGAATACACATTAAATTATTAAGATTTATTGCTAATCAAATTCATGTAGCTTACCAACTATAGATTTATATCATATTTAAATACTATCTATAACCATAAAACAAATGCATCTAAAGCCTGCTAATAATCAACACAAAATGCAGTGAAACTGCTCATTACAACAACATATAAGTCATTTTCATTCACGCAGAGTTCATGCACAACAATAACACATGTAAATAACTCAGTACAAGATAAACCACTTATCTTTAAACAATAATTGTGCAACCAACTGCTTGGGACAAACATTCCACCCAACCATAGACTGACTGTTCCAAATCTCAACAACCAGTCACCCTCGAGTTGAGGCTAGTAATCCACAAAAGAGGGTGGTCTCTCACAGTCCACTCACAGCTCATAAAACTCACAACCTAACTGATATTCTCCTACAACTATCTCAATTTTCCACTAGCTCTATTCCTCTTGACCTGTCCAACCTAAGGAATCTACCCCTTCGCTAATCTCAGTCCCTCGGGTGTCCCATTCATTTATCAGGGTCTCTCTAGCACATGCAACTAAGAATCTCTCAGTTGGGAACTCAAGGGAAACTGTTGCTAGGAAAACTATCAACAAACCAACAACAAACACTTGTTGTTTTAGTGCAACTCACATAGGAGTTCACTCTTCAAGCCTGACAACCTGGCTCTTCAGTTTTCCAGCTCCAATTCGCTCCAATTAAGCTCCAACACGCTCTAGAATTCTCCCTCCATGGTTGCTCCAACTCCAAACTATCTTTCTTGCTCTCTCCTTGCTCCTCATGCTCAAAACTTGATCCCCTAAAAACTGTCCTCCCAACCCTTACAAATTTCCTCTCTTGTGGCTTGTCATTCTTGACTCGAACTCTTCCCCAAGTTGATTGTACTCAACCCCCATGTGCCCAATAACTCTGGGATGTGACCACTCACAACCACCCTCTTATGTATTCAATGATTGGCTTTGGGAACACTCAATCATAACTTGGAAGATTCATATACAATTAACAAGTTTAGGAAAATGGGTTAAATTAATATACATGGGTATTTCCCCCTTTGACCCCTCTTGGCCATTATCCTAGACACTTCCCTCTCTTGTAGATTAGTTTAGCCCCCATATATTTTCCATCTCCCTTTAGCAGTTGGCATCACATTTTTATTATTAAAACATTCAAATACAATTCACATATTACACAGCTTGGCCTTAGCCACATATTATATCCACATAAGCATTAATTAAACTTACGATGTTACATTCCCCCTCCCTTGCAATTGTGTATCGTCCTCAGTGCACTCTATGTCAATATACGTATATATATGGCATATGCAATTTACATCACAATACTTAGAAATAAATTCTGCAATTTAACAGCTCCAACAGTAGCTCCAACCATCAATCTCTTATTCCTCTTAACTCGTCGACCCAAGGAATGCACCATTCGTTTATCAGGGTTAACCCAAGGGATGTACCATATATTTATTAGGGTTAACCCAATGTGTGTACCATCCGTTTATCATGGATAACCCGAGGAATGAGCCATTCGTTTATCAAGGCCCCCAATGCAGTTGGCTAGGACTTTGAGATGTGGTTCCAGAACTCTAGCTTTCCAAAATGGAGTCTTGCATTCTGCCTTCTTCAAAATTGTCAAAAAATTGTGGGTACTCTTCCCGCATGTTTTCTTCATGCTCCCATGTAGCGTCTTCAAGACCGTAGCAGGTCCATTGAACCTTTACCATCCCTATGGATTTGTTCTTGAGCACTTTGAGCTTCTGATCCAGGATGCATACTGGTTCCACCTGGAAATCTCCTTCGTGTTCCACTTGGATCACATTTCAATCAATTATGTGGTTAGGATCAGGTACATACTTCTTTAAAAATGAAACATGAAATACATTATGCACTCTCATGGATGCAGGCCATGCTATAATGTATGAAACTGGCCCTATCTTTTCTAATATTTCAAAAGGTCCACAATATCTCGCTGCCAAATTCAGACAACTTCCTAATCTTAGCAAACTTCTCTTTCCCTTCACTTTAAAAAACACATGTTCACCCACTTTAAAATCTCTAAAAACTCTATTCTTGTCAGCGTAACTTTTCTGCCTATCCTGGGCAGCCTTTAAATTTTTCTTTATCCTTGTCATCTACTCTTCCATTTCCTTCAACAAATCTGGTCCAACAACTGCTCTATCTGCTAGATTATCCCTACTCATTGGAGTGTTACATTTTATGCCATACAATGCTTCAAACAAATTCATCTTCAATGAGGCCTGATACCCATCGTTGTAGGCAAATTCAAATAAATGAATATAATCTTCCCACTTTGATGGTTGATCCATCACATACATTCTAAGCATGTCCTCAATTATCCTGTTATTCCTTTTTATTTTCCCATCTGACTCTGGATGATACATTGTACTGAGATTCAAATTTGTTCCAAAGCTCTTGAACAAACCCTTCCAAAAATCGGATGTGAACTTTGGATTTCTATCTGAAATTATTGCCTTAGGTACTCCATGTAGCTTAGCAACTTCCTTCATATAAATTTATGCGATATTTGTTTCCTTGTGTGTAGTCTTTATTAGAATAAAATGTGTTGTTTTAGTCAATTTATCCACCACCACCATGATGGAATCATGTTGCTTCATTGTTCTGGGTAACTTAGTAATAAAATCAACCATGACAACTTCCCACTTCCATTTTAGAATGGGAAATGGTTGTAGCAAACCTGTTGGATGTCTATGCTTGGTCTTCACTTCTTGGCATTCTAGACATCTGGATATGTAATTAGCCACTTCTTTCTTCATTCCAGGCCAAAAGTATTGGCTTCTCACAACTGCAATTGTCTTAAGATATCCTGGGTGCCCTACATATGGTACATTGTGCATTTCTTTTAGAACTGCATTTTTCAGCTCATTGGAATTTAGCACATATACTTCTCCCTTGTACATAAGAATTCCACCTTCTTTCAACTCAGAGAAATTAAATTTCTCTTGAAAATTATCTTGTTGTAATGTTTATTTTATTTTCACATATTGTTGATTTGAATTTGCTGCTGCAATAATTTGATCTTTCAAATATTATGTCCTATACATGTTGATGGATTCCACATGCATTTCATGAGTTCTCTTGCTGAGTGCATCAACTACTTGATTTTCTTTTCCTTTTATATGCTTAATTTCGAAGTCATATTCACTCAGAAATTCCAACCATCTAGTTTGTCAAGCATTTAGTGTTGGTTGTCCAAATAAATGTTTCAAACCATAGTGGTATGTTCTTAGCTCGAATTTTGATCCGGATTTTATGAGCAGAACGAAATGCATACAAATTATTAAAAGATGCTTGACACAGAATAACATAGATACAATAAAACTGATTTTCTATTCAATAAGGAAATACGCTGAAACTGTAAAATGCAATGGAAAACAAGCTTGTTGGAATGGTGGCGGCTTATCTCTAAGAAGAGATGTGGTGGATGCACTCATTCACAAGAATATCATTACAATGAGGCTCCGAAGGCCTTTTTACAATAAACAGGAATGTCAAAAACCCTAGACATCAAAAAACCTAACCCTAGGAGATGAAGCACCAAAAGTCATGTGAGCCTTGTTTGGGTAAGTTAGTACATCAACTTCTCGAGGTCGTAACTTTTTCATACAATCTCCATTTTAGGTGTACGATAGCCTGTTGGTAAGGTCTATCCGAGGACTACACATTTTTTTGATATCTATCAAAGGTCATTTTCAACTGTGGTGAGCCCTAAAAATGTTGTTTAGGGCCTCAAAATGGCTCCGCAAGTCAGGGACCCGAAAACTAGAAAAAAACTTCCAAAATGAACCAGTTGGAATAGGTGGGAGGCCACCGACATCCATATCGGTCAAATTTCTTACCCATAAAGTAATGCCTCCACATTTTTAATGCATTTACAATCGCTGCTAACTCCAAGTCATGTGTAGCATAATTTCTCTCATGCTCTTTTGATTTTCTGGACTCATAGCATACCACATGGTCCCTTTGACTAAGAACTCCACCAGGCCCTTCTTTGCATGCATCAATGTACATAAAAACATATTCATTTGGATCTGCAATATTCAATATTGGTGCACTTGTCAATATTTCCTTCAACTATTGAAAACTCTCTTCACACTTGGAAGTCCATTCAAATTTCACTCCCTTCTTTTGCAAAGAAGTGATTGGACTTGCAACTCTTGAGAACACTTTTATGAATCATCAGTAATAATCGACAAGACCCATGAATGATCTAACCTTTGTCACATTCTTTGGCGTTGGCCATCCTCTAATGGCCTCTGTCTTCTCAAGATCAACTTCTATCCCTGTTGTTGAAATCATATGCCCCAAGTAGTGAATTTTCTTTTGGTAAAAGATGTACTTACTTGGCTTAACATGCAATTTATGATCTCTTAAAACTTGCAACACCATTCTTAAATGTTTCTCATGTTATTCTTCAGATTTAGAATAGACGAGGATATCATCTAAGAACACAATCACAAACTTGTCCAGGTACTCTCTGAACACTCCATTCATCAGTCACATAAAAACTTATGGGGCATTTCATAGCCCAAATGGCACTACCGTGAATTCATAATGCTCATATCTTGTTCTGAATGTTGTCTTGTTGATTACTTCTTCCTTTATCCTTACTTGATGATAACCTGATCTCAAGTCAATCTTCGAAAATATTATTTCACCTTTCAGCAAGTCAAACAAATCATAAATTCTTGGAAAATGATACTTATTCTTTATGGTGACCTTATTAAGTTTCCTTAAATCAATGCACAACCTCAAGGTTCCATCCTTCTTCACAAAAAAAATTGGGGCTCCCCAAGGTGACACACTTGGGCGTATATACCCCTTCTTCAAAGTTTCTTCAAGATGCATCTTCAAGTCTTTTAGTTCTAGTGTGTTCATTTTGTAAGGTGTCTTAGACACTGGGGCAACACATATCACCAAATAAATAGAGAAATCAATGTCTATTTTTGGTGGTAGTCCCAGAATTTCTCTAAAAGCATCTTCAAAATCCCTCAAAATTGGATGTTGCTACTTTGTCTTTGACTGCCTCCTCCATATGGGCTCCAAACATCTGACATCCTTTCCTGAAGCGCTTCTTCAACTGCATAGCTGAGATCTATCTAACAACTACAACTCTTGGAATGCCCTGTATCTTGCCTTGCTGCCCTTTCTCATCAAGACATGTGATTGTCTTGTTGTAACAACCTAGGACATCATGATATTTTTTCAACCAATCAACACCAATTAAACAATCATATGAAGCCAATGGTATGATGTTTACATCCACCTTTGTATTGATTCCATTCATGTCTATCGGACAATCTTTAACCAACTCATTGATTTTCCTCTTAGCCCCCATGGCTAAATGAACTAACCAAGATTTATTATGCTTGCTTCTTTGCAAGTGAATTATTTCCACAATGTTAGCATTTATGTAACTATGGCTAGCTCCAGAATCAATTAAAAGGGTTATGGGCTCATTATTGATCTTACCTTCCACTTCAATCATGGGAGATTGATACTCTCCCTGCTTGCTATCCAAGGCTGCATAAATCCTTGTTAGCTTCTGCCCATGTCTTTCAATGTTTCAGCCTCTTGAATGTTGTGGACAGTTCTCATTCTTCTCCTTTGTGAGGGTAATCCCTATATAGATGATTTCCCTCACATTCCCAACATTGCATCGACTGCTTCCTTGGCCTTTTTCCAAATGAATATGTAGTCTTATGCTCATTTTGTGTGACTTGACCATGTTGATTTGCTTGGCAATTATTTCTAAAAAAGGGTGGCTTAAAACCCTTCTGCCTTTGATCCTTCTTATCCTTCATCTTGCCATTCCAAGCTTTTTGGAAAACTGGTCTTCCTTTACTCTACTCATACAAATGACTTTCTCTCCTTATGGTTTCCTCCAAGGTTTTGGGGTTGACATATTGAATCTTATCACTGTAAAAAGAGGGTAACCCACTTAGAAACCTTTGGATTTTGACTTTCTCATCCTTGATGAAGTCAACATACTTCAACAATTCAAAGAATCGCTTCTCATGTTCCTCCATTGTCATTGTTCCCAACTTGAGTTCAAAGAACTCTTTCATCTTTTTTTCATAGTAATGCTCAAATGCATATTTCTCTTGGAAATATCCCTTGAATTGCCTCCACGCGATTATTTTCTCATCATGGCTTGCTTAAGTTGATCCCACCACATGGTTTCCTTCCCTTGCAAGTGGTAGGTGGCAATTCTAGCTTCTACACAGGATGGGTAATCATGTAGCTGGTAATATTTCTTCATTTCCAATAGCCAAGCCTCAACATCTTCTCCTTTCTTGTGCTCACCATTGAAAGTCTCTAGCTTAATCTTCCTGAGTTCACCCTGCAAGATGTCTGCCTTAGGTCTTCTCCTTTTCCTTCGAACAAGAGACACACTTGGGTTTCTCCCTGGACCTGAACTTGCATGATTTCTTCTGGTGGAATGCCTTGGAGAATGATGACGTCTACTCATGCTTCTTAATTGTCTATCATTCCCATGATCATCTATTTTTCTATGGGATCTTGATGTTGATACTTGTATAGCACTAGTTGCTTTCTTGGTTCTAGATTCCTTTTTAACTTGCTTCTGTAGCATATTTAGGCTTTGAATTATCTCTTCTTGAGCCTTCATGATCCTCTCATTATCGACCCTATAGCTCTGCACTTCTTTTTGTAGGCTTCTCATAGTTACAGTCCCCTACTTGTCTCTTCTCCCATTAGACTCATTTTTAGCATTACCCATGCTGGTATGCAGACCTCCAATTTATTCTTCATGGATGCAAAACCCTTGAGCATCCTCCATGTATCTAGTTCTCATGTAGGAACTAAAATCTTCTTTTTTGTATCTCTAATTTTGGAAGAATGTGCATGCAATAATTGTTGTTAGAGTTAAGCATATTGCCAAATATTTATCAATTAGATTACATGTCATTCTTCATTTTAAATTATGAATAATATTAATGCACTACTCCCAAGTAGGATTTCTTAAATGCATTCATTTTCGAAACAAATTTCCAGCGGCTGTCCGCATGCCTCAATCTGAGTTTTGAGTGAATAGTTACAACAATTACAAGTTGAAATTTCCACTCTTTTGCTGCTACATAATTCACTTTATCAATTTTGAAGAAAATGTAATTCCCAAATCGAAATTCCGAGTTGACAGATCTCTTCTACTCCTCAAGACCTTTCCAACAACTATTCATTTTCTCCAATGGGAGCTACGTGGTGAAAGTTATGGTGGGAAAATAGTGAAGGAATATTCATTAGCACATGCAACATAGTAGTAATGCTCAACAACCGTCCGATAATTTCTTGATTAGATCTTCACCGTTGACCTGTCTTAATGGATTCACCATAGATCTAAATCATATCTCTTATTCATTTCGAGCTTTCACATTCTCCAATTTGCAACCCCTAGTTTCGCCGCAGTCACTTTGCTCTTATACTTAGATTCCTTATTGTATTCATGGTCTCACGGACTCATGGCCTATCTTCATACCTTCTATGAACCCACCATCAACACTTAGCTTATTTTTCCTTCGCGGAATCACAAACTCGCGGACTCATAATATTGTAACCTTCCTTTCACAAGCCATCCGAGAAGTCTCAACACTTAACCATTTTTCCATCTATGCGGACTCGCAGACTCATAATATTGTAACCTTCCTTTCATAAGTCCGTCCAAGAAGCATCAACACTTAACCATTTTTCCACTTCTTACTGCAGTTTTGTGGGACTGACAGTTGGCCTGTCACATGGCTCCACATCACCTGCCAACTATTTCTCCATCCAACATATACCTGCCACCGTGGCAATACACATATTTATTCTACCGCGTCAGATGACATGTGGCCTCCACATCATGCCGATGTCGTCGTACGGAAAAATACTTAATTTTTTTATTTTTATTTTTCTTATGTTCAAAATTTCCAAAGAGGCTCAATTCTTCACATTACCCATGAAATTTCTCTCAATTTTACTTCAGTAATTTAATAAAACAACTTGCATACATACTCCATAAATTAATTCTCTGCGAATTTTCACTTCGACATTCTACTAACTCGGCCCATCCAGGCTCAGTGTTGAAAACTAAGCTCTGATACCACTTTGTAAGGTACCCAACCACCTAGGATGGGCCACACCACACAAAACTCTCTCAATTATAGCTCTGATACCATAATGTAACGCTCCCCAACTCAACCGAGGGACATTACAGTGCATAATACACATTAAATTATTAAGATTTATTGCTAATAATTTTTTTGTAGCTTACCAACTACAAATTTATAACAGATTTAACTATTGTATATAACCATAAAACCGATGCATCTAAAGCCTATTAATAATAAACATGAAATGCAGCTAAATTGCTCATTACAACAACATAAAAGTCATTCTCATTCATGTAGAGTTCATGCACAACAATAACACATGTAAATAACTTAGTACAAGATAAAACATTTATCTTTAAACAAGAATTGTGAAACCAGCTACTTGGGACAGACATTCCACCCAACCATAGACTGACTGTTCCAAATTTCAACAACCAGTCACCCCTGAGCTGAGGTTAGTAATCCACAAAAGAGGGTGGTATCTCACAGTCCACTCACAACCCAACTGATATTCTCCTACAACTATCCTGATTTTCCACCAGCTCTCTTCCTCTTGACCTGTCCAACCCAAGGAATGTACCCCTTCGTTGATCTCAGTCCCTTGGGTGTCCCATTAATTTATCAAGGTCTCTCTGACACAAACAACTAGGAATCTCTCAGCTGGGAACTCAAGGGAAACTGCTGCTAGGAAAACTATCAACAAACCAACAACAAACACTTATTGTTTTAGTGCAACTCACACAAGAGTTCACTCTTTAGGATTGACAACCTGGCTCTTCATTTTTCCAGCTCCAATTCACTCTAATTACGTTCTAACATGCTATAGAATTCACCCTCCGTGGTTGCACCAGCTCCAAACTCTCTTTATTTCTCTGTCCTTGCTCCTCATGCTAAAAAATTGACCCCCTAAAAACTTCCCTCCCAACCCATATAAATTTCCTCTCTTGTGGCTTGCCTTTCTTGACTCACACTCTTCCCCAAGCTGATTGTACTCAACCCCCATGTGCCCAATAACTTTGGGATGTGACCACTCACACCCACCCTCTCAAATGTATTCGATGATTGGCTTTGAGAACACTCAATAAGAAATCAGAAGGTTCATATACAATTAACAAGTTTAGGAAAATGGGTTAAATTGATATACATGGGTATTTCCCCCTTTGACCCCTCTTGGCCATTATCCTAGACACTTCCCTCTCTTGTGGATTTATTCAACCACCATCTATTTTCCATGTCCCCTTTGCAATTGAAATCACATTTTTATTATTAAAACATTGAAATATAATTCACATATTACATTGCTTGGCTGTAGCCACATATTATATCCACATAAGCATTAATTAAACTGGGGATTATAATGGGGATGTTACAATCCAAAACCTAGTATGGGAAGGGAAAATGGTTCACTTTCTTTAGTATTCATTAATATTTCATGGTATGGGCACAAAGTGTGGAGAAGATATAAAACAACCAATTGTAAAGAACTATAACAAACCATGGTATCTTATAACTTTGCAGCAAGCTTGAAGCATTATACTTATATTTTTTTTGAAAGAAACTAGGAAAATTATATTATGGAAAAAACTATGAGTGATCTCACAGGGAAGATAGTTACATTTTCCAAAAAGTCTTGGGCTTTACTGTCAAAAATAGGTTGTCTGTTTAATGTACCTCCTAAGCAAACTGCTAACAGTATCCTCCTAAAACTACTAACATGTCTACTCCAGTTATATAAACGATAGAAGGTGCCTAAGCACAATACACATAAATACATCATGGATTTAATTGAAAAAAAGATACATTCATGTCTTGGGCAAGCTGGATGATGCTACATTCCTATCTTGGGCTGCAGGTCTATTCAAGTCTAGAACTTCCCTCTGTTTCATTGGTGAAGAGGCCTCCTCTGATATGCTCGAGAGAACCAGGTTAGTGTCTGACCGCACTGGGGGGCAACAAAATTCATCCACTTTAGTCTGAATTTCACCCATCTCGTCTTCAAGTTGTTGTTGTCTTGTGCGTTGCTCGATCAAGAGCTCCATATGTTGCTCGAACTGTGCTGAGAGATTGTCCAACCTGATAAGAATCACCTGCAAGGTATGCTCCAGTTCCTCCAATTCCTCACGTGAACACCCCCTGCGACTTCGGACATGTCCTCTCTGGATATTTTCCATCTTGGGTGGGCGATTTTCTAGACGGTGACTTAAACTACACAAATGCAAACAGAAATATGAGGATCATGCTGCTCTTTTCCAAGCTTTGAGTGGATGTTGTCGAGGCTTGGAGAAATCCAATAGAAATAGGCACCAAAATACATCTTTCCTCCTCCTCCAAATGTAATAAGGCAGCTGGCACAAGAGATATATCATCCTTCCAATGATATCCCACTTGATGCAAATGATATCCCACTTGATGTGAATCGGCCACGGGACATTAAGACCATAATTAAAATGAGTGGGTGAGGGAAGCATCCATGCGGGTGACGTTGTCCGAAACAAGGGAGGTATTGGCATCATGAATTCAGAGACAAGTGAACTATCGTAAAGTTGTAATGGAGTGCATGCAAAGTTCCTTGAATCATCATGAGAAAATGAATTGAGGTATGCAACATTCTGATAATTTAATGAACCTGACTTTCCTCTTCGTTCCATGTGCGTTGAACCAACACAACGTGTCCAAGCTATGAAGAGACAATGTGACAGAGAGACACCATACATGTTCCTTCGTAGGTGGCTATGGGAAAAGTGAGCCCCAAGTGTTGGGGAGCTGGTCACATTCGAGAATGAAGGAACCATGGGTTGAAGAGTTTGTTAGGGGAGAGGGTCCTGCAGGACCAAGTCGTTGATACATAGAGTACCTTGTAAATTTTGAGTGGATTTATTAACTTGCATGTCAAATGACTGATTATTATGTCGGAGCACATGATATATTTGTGTGTCCATCCCGCTTTCCATTTCTTGATAAATTCTGATGAAGATATTTTTGAGCTTCATGTCTTTTGGGATTGTATGCTTTCTAAGATGTGAGAGAATGCCTTTTGAATCCCCTAGAATAGATAGGGAGGTAATTTCCTCCTACTTGGATAAATGAAGATCTTGGAGAAGGGCTTATGCTTTCTCTTGGTTGTTTGTAGCTAACCCCACGCTCTCGGAATAGGCTATTCATTGAATTCCTCTTGGGACATAGAGAACCCCACCCACACCTGCCACCCCAAGCTTGAAGAATTATATAATATGTATTGTAATCTTCATTATATAGAAGATGCTCAACAAACTTGAACCACTTATAATTTATATTATAATCTCCATTATATAAAAATTTAAAACAACTTTTTTACTTATTTTTATCTCCCATAATTATAAATATTATATAATGTGTATTCACTATTATAATTAATTATTTTAATATAATAATAATTAAAAATTTTAAATAATGTGTTTTTTTCTATGTTAATAATGTGTTTCTCCTTCCTCTCCCTCTCCCCTTCCTTTGGTTCCATCTCTTTGGATCCTCTTATCTTAAATCTCCATGTTTCTCCTTTTTCTAATCTAAAGAGCACCCTAACTTAAATCCTCACTAATTTTTATTATGAACTTTTGATTGTATTATATTTCTAATTAATTCTATTATTCCTAATCTTTATTTCAATCTTATCTTAAGTATCCCTCCTTAATTATTCCAATATTTAATTATTATTTCAATAATCATTACTTAATCTTGAACTTTTGAATTATATTTTAAATTAAATCACATTATTATTGATCCTTTTTACTTAACCTTGAACCTTTGAATTATAATTTTAATTAATTCACATTATTATTAATCCTTTTTAATCTTTTCATAAGTATTTTATCCCCTAGTTATCTGATTATGTGATCATTATTCCATTAGTCGACCTTTTATACTATCAATATCAATATTGAACCTTTTCATCATTACTTTTCATCCACCTATAATTAATTAATAATTATTCATCATTGATTATTATTTCAATAGTCATTACTTAACCTTGAATCTTTAATTATATTTTAATTAATTCTAATTATTATTAATTTTTATATTCTTAATTAATTCTAATTATTCTTAATTTTTATATTCTTAATTAATTCTAATTATTATTAATTCTCATTTTTATCTTTCCATAAGTATCTTGAATTTTGATTATATTTTTAATTATAATCATTATTAATCCTTATTTTAATCTTTCCATAAATATTTTAACCTTTGATTATAGTCATTACTTAAACTTTAATACTATTAGTATTATTTGAATCTTGATATCATAACTTTTCTCTAACTTATAAATAATCAATCTTCGTTAATTACTAATAATATTAACTTTTTTATTAATTCAAATCAATTAAATTATAACCACTAGAGTTTGTTTACTTTGCTTCTAAAGTTCATATTAATTTTAGTTTTTATAATATTCTCCCAACATTCTTTTTAATACTAATTGTTGTTCTTGATAATGAGTGAAATGTTTACTTAAAAAATTAGACATTTTAAAATTTCCATACATAATTTATATCTAAAAATTTAATACAACATAGAAAGAGGTTATAAGTTCAAATTCAAAGGAAGTAAGATATGTATAACTCTATAAACTTTATTAGTCAAAAATCGCTAAACAAGAAAAAGAAATCTCATACACCAATTTAATGTCTAACTTGATCGACCTTAAAAATAAATTATTATTATTATTATATAATTATACATTTATTAGAATATTAAAATATTCCAAACAATTTAAATCAAACCAAAAAATATAAAAAATAAAAACTAATAGAGTGAATATTATTTATGATTGTGACTGTACCATATAAACCAATATATACGGTGAACACTTCATATTTTAAGAGACATGTAGTGGGGATAAAAAGTCCATGGTCCTATTTCAAACTTTTGGAAATTCCAAGTGTCCATATAAATCACCTTTTAACTATGTCCAATTGCCAAATACTTCTTATTGTTCATTATTGCTATTTGTCCCTATGACATTCCACCTCTTTACCTGTTATAGCGCTTCGATGTATTTGTTTTGCATATCCGTTTAGTTTTTTCTTAGTATATTTGAGATGTTCATAAAAATCTATGTTTGGTAAATGTTTGAGAAAAATAATATTTATATTAAAAATTATAATTTTTACAAAAGATTATGTAGTATAAGAGATTTGTATTTGGGTATTCAAATATGTCTACTTTAATATAAATAATATAAAGGGTGTTTTTTTTTTTTTAATTTATTTTTATGTGCATATGACTTATTTAATGATGATATAATATATTTTAACTATTATTTTAATATGATGGATTATTTT